>LPNX011086842.1:1025102-1039758 GCA_001517045.1 Pseudotsuga menziesii | reverse complement strand
CTAGGAGACTCCTAAACTTATGCAATCAAGTGCAATAAGTGGTAGTGAGCCTCAATTAGTGTTCCCCACACTTTGGTAATTGAAACATGTGCCCCAATTAGTGTTCCCCACTCCCGATTTAGACATGACTCCCGATTTAGACATATGACCAAATTTGGACAAGGGAGGATTAATAATCCTAACAGGGAGATGAGGCCAAGGCCTTACATAAGAAGAAGTTGGTTATGGCAAAGAGGATCATTGTTGATTCTATCAAGGATCATCTCATACCATAGGTGTCCTCCCTCAAGACACCTAAAGCCATGTTTGATGCCCTAACCAAACTGTTTGAAGGGAAGAACATCAATCAGAAGATGAATCTAAGGAACTAGTTGAAGAATGTAAAGATCCAAAATGAGGAGACCATCCAATCATAATTCACAAGGGTCTCTTAGATCAAAGAACAACTAGAAGCATTAGATGAAGAAGTGGAGAATGCCGAAATTGTGATGCTGTTGCAGCTGCAACATTTTCCCAAAATTCAGAAAATTTCGGGACCCCTCCTTTTGCTTATATCGGTTTGATTTTCTTATTTGATTTGATCTAATGATTCTTCAGAAGGACCTTTCTAATGCTTGAAATGATCCACCATTTGTTTAAGCTTTATCATTGCCTTTGAATGCATTTCAGTGTGTTTAAATCAGAAGTTTATTTGCTTGTTCTCCCGCCGTTGCGGAGAAGTAATCGGCTTTAGCTTCATTATTCTTCTCCGATGCTTTCGGCTGATTTTTGGTTTTGCGTCGGAACGTCTTGTTAATTCGTTCTCCACAGTTGCGGACGGCAGATGGTGAAGTCTCCAGAAATATTGACTTTTCAACCCTGCGTTGTTGCTTTCGCCGATCCTTAAGTTTTGGGTTTCCGTCGTTGCGGATGGAAAAGGTACTAGCCTTCCGGTCTTTTAGTTGTTTTCTCTTCCGATTCAAACCTTACATCGCGGACGGTGATGCCCTTTATGATTCTACCATCACGGCTCCCAGTTCCGCTATCTCTCTGACGATTAGTCTTGCGAAGCTTCGATGTGGATGTCTCGGCGGTTAGCTTAGTGGTTTTGCCACTTGATGTTGCGGAAAGAAAATTCTTGCGACCTCCAATCCTTATGTTTCCGCCGTCATATTTTTCTCCTGCCGCTCATAGTTGACTATATATATATATATGGGGTTGGGTTTATTATTCTATTGCTATTTGGACTGCCGTTCACTGTAGTTTTCATGCACTGTCATTTTTCTCGAGCTCAGTCGGACCCCCGCTGTCGGTGTACCCTTGTTCCAAGTGGCTAAACCGTGGAAGCTTAACAGTTTTCTCCCGCCATACGCGTCGAGGTTCCAGGTAGGCTTTTGTATGCTTTATCCCATTCCGTTCGACTGAGCGTTTCTTGATTTTACTCCACGGTTAGGTTTTCTACGGCCATTTTCCCTCGGCCTCGTTATTTACATACATTTATAGTGGGGGGGCTTGTTGCGTAGCTGTTAGTGGGGGCATTTTTGGCCCACAGGATAGTTTCCCTCCACGGCCGTTATGCGTTTTGACCCTACGCTTAGTGGTTGGGGAGATGGTGCAGGCGGCAGTTACGCTGTCTGGGCCATTTTTCCCCGTTTGATAATAGGTCACTGGGGGACATGTTTTTTATGGCCTTTCTGTGGTGCTTGGACTGGTTGCCCCCTCTTACGTTTCCCGTGTCCTTTAAACCACAGCTGCATTTCGCCGTGCTATTTCCAGCCACCTGTTTCGCGCTCAATTTCAAAATCGAGCTGGTTGGGGGTTATATAGCATCACACAACGTTTTATTGACCATAGATTCGCACAGATAGTGTCTTTCCTGAAAAATGCACCATTGAAAACTTGCATAAGCTCCTCATTTTCCAACGCAGCACAATGATCATGGCGTCCACAGAGAGCCCAAGTTTTCTTCACTTTAATGTAGATTTTGTTTCCTCGCTCGAGATTTGTTGATAGAACTGTTTTGGTAGTAGACGGCGGTGTTAGCTTGCACATATTTACTTCATTTAACTAATTTCTGTCATGTTAAACATAGATGAAGTGAAATACTGCACATTGTTGTCTCAATGTTTGCAACTTATCTGGAAATGGCTTAATGATTATAATTTCATGTATGACAGGAATATTTCGAACTCAAAATGTCGAAGAGGCAAAAGAAGAAGGCCCCTGTGGTCGAGGAGGAGCCCGACGTGGAAGTTGTCACTAAAACCGAGTATAGTTATGAGGACACCAAGTGTATAACTGGTGTAGAGCCTGAGTACCAATGGGGAGAGATATACAGGTTGATCACATGTCGAGAGGTGCCTGATATGGGCTTGGAGGAAGAAGGCATATATGCCAACATAGAGATATCTTCACTGATGAAGATTGCCACAAGACCAGAGCTCTTCCCATGCTTTGAAGTGATTGGTTGGATTCTTCCCCGGGAAGATGTAACCACTATGATCCTGGAAAATGTTGACAAGCAAGGCTATGCTACCTATAGCCCAGGATACATAGCCATGGCCTACCACTTGCCAGAAGCACAAGTATTTTTGTCTGATGATTGGCTGAGAAACACTAGAATGGACCTTGTTGAGACCCTTAAAAGAATGTTGTTTTCTGGAAGACATTTCAGAACCAGGCCAACGGGAGAATATGACACAACAAGCTTAAGGGCCCCATATAGGTTCATCGCCTTAATGCTTAACAAGATTTTTGGAAGAGCTCATGGCAAGAGCTTCAAATTAGACTGGATTCTCATTATCTTTTATGTTGCAACCCAAGGGACCATCTTCAACTGGGATAACATAGTGTCAAATAGTCTTTCAGCCTATATGGCCTCAACTTTGGGAGGAGTGTCCCAAAAGAGGTCTGAATTTTACATGAGTTCCATACTCTTTGATTGTATACTGTGCAATCAACCTTTTCCTAGCCTAAGGTGCATCTGGGAGAGGGAGAGGATGCCTGTCTATTCTGCATACAAGCCACTATGGGCGCACAAATACCATAGTCATTACCGGGAGGTCTGTGAACATTTCATCATGCCTTTGTATACTCTCATTTTCCTGAAAGAATGTGACTGCATGTCAGAAGAGGCATTGCAGGTAATTCAGGAATATGTGGATTATTATTTGACTGAGCATGGCCTCTACTTCAGAATGTTTGGAGGTTCTAAGGCACCCTCCTTGTTACCCAAATATGCCACAGACTACATCATTCATAAAGAGGCGGTCAAGAAAGTCTTCCTGGATGGCATAGGAAGCTTTTTATTTGAGCATAAGAAGGCTGCCTACCCCTCTTTGCCTTTCAAGTTAGGAAGTTGTAAGTTTACCAGACTAAAGAAAGCAGATGAGTTTGTAGAATAATTGGAAAAGTTTCATTTTGGTGAGATGCCCTTCCATAGAAATGACTCCTGCAACAAAGTAGCTGAACACTGCAAAGAGAACAATGTCCATTTCGAACACACTCACCATTGGGACAGAGAAGAGTCCGTCTTCCACAGTGCTTTGAACATGACAGCCTTGAGGAAAAGATTCAAAAAGAAGATCACTACCAAAGGTGGGAAAGGGCAGGGTGAACAAGCAAAAGCTGATGAAGAAGCCAGGAAAAGAAATGAAGAAGCCCAAAGGTTGGCCCAAGAAGATGCAGGGTGGCTGCAGGGAGAAGAGGAAGAAAAAAGAAGAGTTGCCCAAGTGGCAGCCAAGAAAGCAGAAGAAGATGCAAGAAATGAAGAAGAAGAAAGAAAAATAAAGCTTGATGAGGAGCTTCAGAAATAGGAAGCCGATAGGATGAAGCTGACCCAGAAAACAACAGAACAGTCAGCCTCTGACACAGCTAACAGTCAGAACCAGGACATTGAGAACCCCAAGGTTCAGGACCCAAAAGTAGTTGCTATCAGCACACCTGGATAGTCTATGGTCCCCACACTTAAACTGGTCCCTTTTGTACAGAAGGAAGGGGAAGAAATCCCTGATTTTAATACTATCTTCTATGACAAGGAAACCAAGAGGATAGTAAAGAGAACTAAAAAGAGGGTTGCAACAAGAGGTATGTCCGGGAAGATGATAACTGATACAACAGTTGTATATGGGACAGACCGAGATCCCAGATTCACCATTAGAGTAGGAGCTGCATTGATCCACGCATTGGAGGATAATGTAGACAAAATCATGACAGATCTGGAGCAATCCAAGAAGTCTTCTGCTCAATTGAAAGATACATTGAGAAAGGAGAGAGAAGAAAACAGTAAGCTGAAGAGAAAATATGAGGACATGCAAAAGGAGATGAGGTCTTCAAAGGATGAACTGCAGGTTTTCCAAGCAGAAAGGAGATCCATGGAAACTACACAAGAGTGTCTAGAGAGAGTGCAGCAAGAGTATCAGGAGCTAAGGGTTGAAAAGGAACAGCTGCTGGGAAAGATAGAAGACTTAGAGCTGCAAAAGACCACCTTGGAGGCAAATGAGAAGCAAGCTCAAGAACAAGAGATGAAACTTCGAGAGCATATTTATTCTCTACCAACCGCTTTGGAAGAAGCAAAAGAGCAGCAGGTTGACCTCCAACATTTCAAGGAACATGTCCTGGCACAAAATGCCAAGATGCTTCAGCTGCAGGCTGCCATAGAAGAAGAGAGATGCAAAGTTTTGCAAATAGACGGCCGTTTAGAGGAAATTATGGAGACTTCCTCTTATTTTGTTGATAGATTGCAGGACGTCCTGGAAGTCATGACAGCAAGACTGGAAAGGCTGGAAAATAATGAAGAAGCTTTTGCATAGCTGCCCTCGAAGGATCGGCAAGCCCTTAAGCAGGATTACGACTTATTAGAGTTTGCTATAAACACAGCAGAGGATTTCAAAAAGGATGTTAGAAAAACGAAAGGAGCATGCAAATTTTTTTTTAGAAGGATCCTGATTACCTATAACCGGTGCCAAGTAGAAGCTGAGCAAAGGCTAGATGTTTTTCCATACCACAACTCATTTGTGGAGATTTTACAGAAGAGGTATCAATAGGAGGAAGCAAAAATACAACACATTAAGGCCCTCGACCACCAGGTCTTAAGGAGTGAAGTAGATCATTCCGCCATCAGTGTGCAGCTATTGGAGGATCAGTTGCGTTTGAGTGCGGCCAGAATTGAGGCCATCAAGCACCAAGCTGCGAAGTTCGAGATAAACATTCAATTCTTGGAACCTTGTGTGTTTGAAGGCATCGCCTCTGAGGCTTTGGTGTGGAAATTTTTTTTGAATACCCAAGTGGGGCCCTCCTCGTGAATGATCATTCACTTGTAATATGTAACGATTTTGTAAACTTCTGATGAAAGTGGAATTTTGGGAGGCGAAGAGTTGGGAAGCCCAAAGGTTATTTGTGGGCAACCCAACAATCTCATCCTTTTGTATAAATATAGGAGACTTAGAAGAACAAGGGGCTTTTTCCCAGTTAGACATGTAAAGAGATATTGTAAGAAGAACTACTTTTTTTTTGCAATAAAGAATTATTGTTTTCCTGTCGGAGAAAGTTTGGTGGGATGTTCAAATGCTATGCTATGGATTGGTGAAAGATGAACTATTTCGTTTTTCCAGTTTTTGTCCATTAACTGTGAGATTGTTCTAACTCTTAGAGCCTATGTTCTTGTTTGAATGATTTCTGGTTTATTCTATGAAATTACCACCATAAGTAATACATGTTGTTCATAAACAATTAGCTATCTGATTATCTAAATATCTTTAATCGTTCTTGTGTTGTAGGAAGGAATATCAGCTATATATAATTTCTCTTTATAATGCATGCACAATACACATTACTCATAAATAAGTTACAATTTGGCTCCCTGGGGATAGATAGATAGATAGTTAGTTTTACTTTGTGGATGCATATGTGATTTAGATGCTTGTGAGTTCTAAGACGAGAGGTAAGAAACTGCGCATCACGTTGTGACTGCTCCTTGCATCCTTTATCACCTTGCATGGTTAATTAGGCACGTGCATATCATACTTAAAAAAAAAATACAAAAATACACGCGGTGGACCGGGCTGCAACCGATAAAACCTTTATTTTTAGTTACTTGACCTACGGTAGCCGGGCCACAAACCGGACGGATTCCCTATACCAAACAGTCACGGGCTAGTTGGGAATGTTGACTGGGGAGAATCCCTTGCTGTTGTTGCCTGCGAATTTCCAGGCCTCAACAGTTTCTGGCACTAGAAGGAGGGCTGCCAGTGCATGGTTGGCCGTGGAAACATATTTTCCCAAGATTTCCCCACCAATAGATATTTGGAAGCTTTTGGCTTAACCCAAGTACTTACAGGTTTTGGTTCTACCTTTGAAGCAAGCAAGCCTAGTTTCATCTTACGGTGTTTCTTACTCAGACTCCTGTTCATTCACCTTGCTCATGGATGGTATAAATGTGAATCAGCCCAACCCACTGCCGGCTTGGAGAGCTAGATCACCTTTGAACCTCATACCTCCATTGCATAACCTACCTCAAGCTTTTGGAAAGTTGCTGCCTAAGTTTGAACCCGATGAAAAGACTGCTGTAGATGACCACTTGCAAAGTTTCTATTTAGTAGTAGAAGGGTTAAGGGCTAGGGAGTACAAAGATGTTGTATGTAGGTTATTCCCGCATACCCTTAAAGGGGCAGCAACATCTTGGTATTACAGTTTTCCTGCAAACTCTATTCGTGATTGGGACACCTTCGAAAGGATTTTTAGAAGTAAATATGTAGCCCAAAAGACGCATGCCTCGCTAATGAAAGGTCTTGGTTTGTTAAAAAAAGAGAAGGAGGAGAAGGTGCATCATTTTACTCAAAGGTTTTCAACATACTTAAAGAACTTTTCTAAAACTGACAGACCTTCAGACAAAGTCTTAATTGAATATTATACCTCAACCCTAGGACCTGAGCTGGCCATGTTTGCAAAAATGAAAGCTCGACCTACGTTGGTAGAGGCTTATGAAGAAGCAGAAAGGGTCGAGGATGAAAAGGAAAGTATAGAAGACTATCCCAAGCAACCTGAGGAAAAAACTATCGGGAGAAGAACCTTATTCTGTCTAAACCTAAAGAGGAACAATCACATGATTTTGAGGGAATGCTGAAAATGATTCAGAAACTATCCAACCGAATAATACATCTAGAGAAAGAAAGGGAAGTTCAGAAAACTTACAAACCCTACTACCAAAAAAAGGAGGATAACAACCAATTGAAGATCCCTTCACCCAATTCAGCATCAGCGAATATAAGAGAGGTAGGGGGGGATAATTTCTGCACTTTCCACCAACAACCTCATTCTGAAAAGAAGTGTCCTCAATGGTTAAATTCAATGTCATCGGTTTTGAATCAGCTGCCTGACTCTAAACTGACTAAAGACAGTGATAAAGAGGAAAAGAAAAACAAGACCATAGAGAAACAAGAAGATGATACCATGTTTTTATGGGATGGTGTTTTGCTTTTCGACACAGAAGAGAGTACTCTTAAATCTGAATATACACCTACAACAGCAAAAGACACGGACCTAACAATTAAAGACAATGCAATAATTTCGAAGATTAAAAAGTTGCAAAAGAATGTCAAGAGACAGGAAGATGCTAATGTTGAAGATAAAACACCTGAAGTCACTACTGTCAACCAGGAAAAAGAGACAATCCGCGAGCCTGTCAAACTTGTGGAAGAACGGGTAGGTGTTAATGAAGGAAACACTGAAGAAATTGAGGAGCTTAAAAAAGATGTACCCACTCAAAATCAACCGGGGAAAGAAGATATAGAACCAGGTTGGGAAGAAAAAGCTAAAACCCCGCCTTTTATTTTGACTCTAGAAATGCTGAATCATAATGTGCATAATTGTTTGGTAGATTCTGGGTCATTGGTAAATGTTATGCCACTTGAAGTTTGCAAAAGGATTAATGGACAGCCAGAGCCCACTGCCTGGGAAGTAGTGCAGCTAGATAGAACGGGTGTCAAAGTAGTGGGAGAAATGAATAGTGTTCTCATACGCTTATCTGCGAATAACAAGATATGTCAATTTATTGACATTATGGTGGCTAACGTACCAAATGGATATGGGCTTATTCTTAATCGAGATTGGTCTGCCAGGATAAAGGGTTATTTTTCTTCAGACTGGTCTCATTTATGGTTACCTCTCAAGGGTACCCCTAATCAGATTAAAATTTTGAGAGAACCTTATGTGAAGCATACTGTCACTAATCTAGGAGAAGGTAATGAATCTGCTATTTCTATCCTGGGAAATTATCTAACGAAGCTCAAACTAAGATATCATACCACAGGAAAGGCCAATTCTATGATTGACGCTCAGCCTGAGCTCCTTCAACTTCCTTAGGATGATAAGAATGACTGTAGACTAGTAGACATGGTTTCGAATTCAAAAATGGTACACTTAGACCATGGATAGGTTTGGCCTACACTACAGCCTAGCCCTTTAACTCGTTGGATTAAAAAATTTTAAGGGCGGGAACACATTTTTCTATTTTCTTTTTTTCTTTGTACATAAATAATGTGATGATGTTTTTCTTTTGATTTATTGCTTTGATGTTGTTTTTTCTTTTAGTTTAATGCTTTGTTGCTAGTTCTTTTGGTTTTGAATAAAGAGGCAAACTTTTGGTTGCAATAGAAACATCAGGGTTATTAATTAACTGAAATCTTGAGCAAAAGACTGTGCTTTTAAAACATAGAATGTCTTCTAGTAGCAGTGTTCCTAATTGGCCATGTATTCATTGAAGCCCTACTTAACCCCTGTGAATAACTCAGAATTAAGAAGTATGGAATACTATTTCGAGGCTCCATCCATTTCACATCTAAAATGTCCAAGGGAGTGACGGCAAAGGACCCATGGAAAGGAAGCAAGGTAAGCAGTATATCATATATAAATGATCCCATGCCATGATTTCAAAAAAGCTAAAAGATATCAAGAGTCAAAACTCCTTAAAGAAACAATACATATCAAAGCAAAGTATCAAAAGCATGAATTTCAAATTGCCAAAAGTTCCTCTCTGTCCGTGAGATGAAAAGTAAATTCTTCACTCACACAAAAGGACACTATGGATAGAGGAGCCTGGATAAAATTCAGAAAGAAAGACAGATGGAGGACTCAAAAGAACTAAAGTTCAAATGGCACAAAAGTGCAGTTGGCATGGGAATGAGGAACAAATGGATAATGCTGTTTACCATATGTTACAATCCTATGGCGTCCAAGCTGGAAACTTCCTAAGGACGGGTAAAATAAATCTCACTTATTAGGCCTCAAAAGAGTTATTCAGACTTGCAAATATTTCTAATGTTACCATTTCCCAAATGAAGGAACTGCTTTTCAATGATTTAAATGTATGGGTTGGCCAGATTAAGAATACAAACATCTAGAATATTTCAATTTTGAGCTGGATAGTCTTTTACTGGGGAGGAGTTAAGTCAGAAATCTGGGGTTCACCAGGTAGTCGCCAATTGTTGCAGCTGCAACATTTTCCCAAAATTCAGAAAATTTTGGGACCCCTCCTTTTTCTTATATCGGTTTGATTTTCTTATTTGATTTGATCTAATGATTCTTCAAAAGGACCTTTATAATGCTTGAAACGATCCATTGTTTGTTTAAGCTTTATCATTTCCTTTGAATGCGTTTCAGTGTGTTTAAATCAGAAGTTTATTTGCTTGTTCTCCCGCCGTTGCGGAGAAGTAATCGGCTTTAGCTTCGTTATTCTTCTCCAATGCTTTCGGCTGATTTTTGGTTTCGCGTCAGAACGTCTTGTTACTTCGTTCTCCGTAGTTGCGGACGGCAGATGGTGAAGTCTCCCGAAATATTGACTTTTCAACCCCACATTGTTGCTTTCACCGATCCTTAAGTTTTGGGTTTCCGCCGTCGCGGATGGAAAAGGTACTAGCCTTCCGATCTTTTAGTTGTTTTCTCTTCCGATTCAGACCTTACATCGTGGAAGGTGATGTCCTTTATGATTCCGCCGTTGTGGCTCCCGGTTCCGCTATCTCTCTGATGATTAGTCTTGAGAAGCTCCGATGCGGATGTCTTGGCGGTTAGCTTAGTGGTTTTGCCACCCGACGTTGTGGAAAGAAAATTATTGCGACCTCCGATCCTTATGTTTCCACCATCTGATTTTTCTCCCACCGCTCATAGTTGACTATATATATATATGGGGTCGGGTTTATTATTCTATTGCTATTTGGACTGTCGTTCACTGTCATTTTCATGCACTGTCATTCCGCTCGATCTCGGTCGGACCCCCGCTGTCGGTGTAACCTTATTCCAGGTGGCTAAACCATGGAAGCTTAACAGTTTTCTCCCGCCATACGCACCGAGGTGCCAGGTAGGATTTTGTATGCTTTATCCCATTCTGTTCGGCTGAGTGTTTCTTGATTTTACTCCATGGTTAGGTTTTCTACGGCCGTTTTCCCTTGGCCCCGTTATTTACATACATTTATAGTGGGGGGGCTTGTAGCGTAGCTGTTAGTGGGGGCATTTTTGGCCGCAGGATAGTTTCCTTCCACGGCCGTTATGCGTTTTGACCCTACGCTTAGTGGTTGGGGAGATGGTGCAGGCGGCCGTTACGCTGTCTGGGCCATTTTTCCCCGTTTGATAATAGGTCGCTGGGGGACGGGTTTTTTATCGCCTTCCTATGGTGCTTGGACTAGTTTCCCCCTCTGACGTTGCCCGTGTCCTTTAAACCACAGCCGCATTTCGCCGCACTATTTCAAGCGACCTGTTTTGTGGTCGGTTTTGAACCCGAGCTGGTTGGGGGTTATATAGTACCGCACAGCATTTTATTGACCATAGATTTGCACAGACAGTGTCTTTCCTGAAAAACGCACTGTTGAAAACTTGCATAAGCTCCCCATTTTCCAACGCGGCACAATGATCATGGCGTCCACAGAGAGCCCAAGTTTTCTTCACTTTAATGTAGATTTTGTTTCCCCACTCGAGATTTGTTGATAGATCTGTTTTGGTAGTAGACGGCGGTGTTAGCTTGCACATATTTGCTTCATTTAACTAATTTCCGTCATGTTAAACATAGATGAAGTGAAATACTGCTCATTGTTATCTCAATGTTTGCAACTTATATGGAAATGGATTAATGATTATTGTGGAAATTGAACCCAGTGATAGATTAATTTTACTCACAACAATTATCAATTGAACATGCAAAATCACTCACAAAAGAGACTGAATAATGAGCTGAACACTAAACTATATTGAATAAGTGTACAATAGCCAACCCTGTAACATAATAGGTTGCTTCATTAAATAATTACATAAGGGATTCAAATGCATGAGGAGCAATTCGAATCTAGCATAAAGAAGGCTTACTAAAATTAAGCAAATCCCCCATAGGTGCAAAAAGATGATCCCAAATCAGTCATGGAGCTCACGAATTGGAAAAAGTGCTTAGGCAAGCTAAAGAGTGATGGAATGACAAATAATACATGCTTTTACAAGGAGAAAAGAGTGGAGGATGAAGAGGACAAAAAACTAGTTCACCTCACCTAGTCAAACTTTCCCTATTGCCTTAAAGCACTGAAAAAGCAGGCAATAAAGCATAAAAAGCAGAAGGGTGCCTAGGAGACCAGGAATAAAGAAGAATTGATTCCTTGAGGTTTCCCAAGCACTACATGGGTCAAATTAGGAAAGTTGGACCACTATGGATAGGTAATTGACAACTTGCATAAGGTGGGACACATGAGCTAGGCAAATAAGACAAAAATAATTAAATTAATGTCTAAGGTAGCTAACTATGGGTTGATTATTCTAACACCCCTGCTTAAGCCTGAATTATGAGTAATATATCAGAAAATTATAGGGCCTAGCAACAAGGCTTAGTCACCCTTTACATACTGCATGTCCATACAACCAAGGAAAGAGGCAAAAACCACATGGGAAAATCCTCCCTTAAACATGGACTGTAAAACAAAATTTGGAAATCTTGTCTTCACTCATGCTTCACAGCATGATCAGCAATCCCCAGCAGTGATTTAATATTGCTGAAGTTCTTCTCACAAAATGCTTTGGTGAAGATATCAACTACTTGTTCTGAAGATGAACAGAAGAGTAGGTGAATGGTGCCTTCATGCACAAGTTCTCTGATGTAGTGCATATGGATCTCAATGTGTTTGGTTCTCTGCTTCTGAACTGGATCTTTGCATATTCGAATCGTACTCTGGTTATCACAGTAGATGGTAGTTGAGTACTCTGATTCGAAACCACACTCTCCAAGTAAACCCTGTAACCATAAACATTGAGTTGCTGCATTAACAACTCCTCTGTACTCTGCTTCTGTAGATGAGAGTGCAATGGCACTTTGTTTCTTGCTTGACCAGATGATTGGCCCTTCTACAAGCATGAACACATATCCTGATGTGGACTTTCTGTCTGTGCTATCACCTTCCCAATCACTGTCAGTAAATCCAATCAAATCAATATCAGATTTTGCTTTATAGAATATCCCATGTGTCCTTGTTCCCTGAACAAAGTTAAGGATCCTTTTGGCTGATTTCCAATGGATCTCATGAGGCTGATCCATGTATCTAGAAGCCACACTTACTGCATAAGAAATATCAGGTCTATTATGTGTCAGATACAACAAACATCCAATCAATTGCCTATACAGTGTATTGTTTACTGTAGGTGAAGAATCGGCTTCTTCCAGCTTCACTCCTGAAAGGAAAGGAGTTTTGCTTGCTTTGCAATCCTTCATTCTGAATTTGTTCAGCAAGTCCGAGGCATATTTGGACTGGTGCACCTTGATTCCATCTTTGGTTTGAGCAATCTCAAGCCCCAAAAATTGACTTAAGAGCCCCAAATCTGTCATGGAGAAGGCTTGGTTCATAGCTCCTTTTAAGGAAGCAATCTCAGCCTGTGAGCTTCCTGTAATGAGGAGGTCATCAACATATAACACAATGATCATTAATGAACTATTAACTAACTTCAAATAGACATTTGGATCTGATTTGCACCGAACAAAATTCAGTGATAGCAAGAAGCTATCGATCTTGGCATACCAAGCCCTGGGGGCTTGCTTTAGCCCATACAATGACTTTCTCAACCTGCACACAAGAGAAGGGTTAGTAGAAAAACCTTGATGCTGCTGCATATATATCTCTTCAGTGAGATCTCCATTCAAGAAGGCACATTTTACATCCATGTGATGTACCTCCCATTGCTTTGAGGCTGCAATGGCTAGGGCTACCCTAATGGAATCTATCTTTGCCACTGGGGCAAAGGTCTCATTGTAATCTATCCCATGAACCTGTGAGTAGACCTTGGCTACCAATATGGCCTTGTACTTCAGTGATGAAGCATCAGCAGCAAATTTGGTCTTGTAGACCCACTTACACTGAACTAACTTCCTCCCTGGGGGAAGATCCACTAGCTCCCATGTGTTGCTCTTCTAGAGTGAGATGAACTCTTCCTTCATGGAAGCTTGCCATATTGGATCTCCTGCTGCTTTTTCATATGTTTGAGGATCAGATTCCACCAACAAGTAGCATTTCTCAGCAAACATAGGATCCTTCATGCACAGACCACTCTCAAATTGAGATCTAGTCCTCCTTGGGTCATTGGGATCCCCAACTATCTCTCCTGTTGCATGTAGTGTCTTGGCTGCCCATTTTGGCCTTGTAGGGCTGTTAGGGTCTGAAATAAACTCATCTCCATCAGACAAATCAGAATAATCATGTTCAACAAACTCTTCACTTACTTTCAGAGGTTCAGGTGGTGAAGAGGCTTCTCCAACTTCCACTACTGCAAGGGGTTCTTCTTGAAACTGAACACACCTTTCGATGAAGGCTTTGTTTGTGCTCAAATTTATCAGTTTGTACCATTTTGAATCTTCAGCGTATCCAACAAATAGACACTCTTGGCTTTGCGGCTGCAAAGCCTTTCTCTTTTCTGTTGGAATTCTATCCCAAGCCCTTGAGCCAAAAATCCTGAAATGGGTCACATCTGGCTTGTGCCCACTCCATGCTTTGAAAGGAGTCATACCATCAAGTTGTTTATGAGGCACCCTATTCTATATATAGGCTGCATAGTTGATAGCTTCAGCCCAGTACTTTGGTGGCAAAGTTTTGGCCTCCATCATGCATGTTGCCATCTCCTTCAGTGATCTGTTCTTCCTCTCAGCAACACCATTTTGTTGTGGTGTGTAAGGGATAGAATGCTGCATCTGAATACCTGCATCTACACAATAATTAATAAACTCAGACTTGACATACTCACCACCATTTTTAGATATGAGGACCTTGAGTTTCCTACCAGACTGGTTTTCAACCAAATCCTTAAAGACTTTGAAGAGGCCAAAAACTTCAGACTTGTGTTTCAGGAAGTAAACCCAGCAATACCTGGAAAAGTAATCTATGAAAGTCAATGCATATTTGGATTGACTCATGGACAAATGAGGGAATGGGCCAGCAACATCACTGTGGATCAGCTCGAGGGGTGCAGAGGTTCTCTCATGACTAGCTCTCTCAAATTTATGCTCTGGGTGTTTTCCTAGGATACAACCTTGGCAGACTCCTTTGGAAAATTTTATCTTGGGGAACCCTATGACCATATATTTTTCACTAAGATCAGAAAGATACTTGTAATTTAGGTGGCCAAATATTTCATGCCAAATCTTGCTTGCTTCATTAGCATGAATCGG
>LPNX011086842.1:986653-1024980 GCA_001517045.1 Pseudotsuga menziesii | reverse complement strand
TGTATACCTTTTGAGCATGATTCGCAACTCCTTTTGCAATGACTTTACCACTTGAGATCTCTGTGATCTCAACTTCATCAGGGGAGAATATGACCTTCTTTTGAGACCCAGTGTGAGTCATCTGTTACACTGATAAGAGGTTGGAGGCAAGACCAGGCACATACAACACATTGCTGAACTGACCATGATCAAGATCAATCCTCCCTTTTCCCAAAATTTCAGTGAGAGAGTCATCTCCTAGTACTTTAGGTGGTCCCTTCGACATGTCAAGTGAGGAAAATGCCTCCTTGGTCAAAACCATGTGTCTTGAAGCTCTAGAATCAATGATAAAACTGGGTGAGCTTGATGTGCCAGCAACCAATGCATGAAATCTCTCTCTGTCATCTAAACTTGATCCTCCTTCTCTCTTCTTTGAGCTGTCTGGAAGGGAGATGCCATTCTTCTCCAGGAGTTGGGTCAGCATGTCTATTTGCTTCTTCATACAAGAGATTTCAGTGTGATTTCCCTTATTTCAATATGCACACTTGCTCATTTCTCCTTGTTTTTCTTCTTCTGGTAGTTCTTCTTGGAACCTTGTGGCTCCTCTGGAGACTGTTTCTTATCTCTCTTTTGCTCAGGTGGATTTTTAGCTTTCTTTTTGCTTTTTGAATCCACCCTCGAATCTCCAACAACCAGCTCCTGGTATTTGGATGGTTTGATGGTGCCCATCATCACCAGCTTGTCTTGTTCTTGTGTGAGAGATTCCATGACATCTGCAAGGCTAGGCATCTTCCAGGTTTGAGCTATCAGTTTTGTGGCATAGAAGGTCGAAGCAAACACTGAATAGTCAGGGCCAAGCTTCGAGAGAATGGCCAAGACCAGTTGATCATCCTTTTTTTGATCCCACACTGTTTCAGCTGCAAAACAAGTGCTTTGAACTTGGAGAAATAGAGTTGCAGAGATTCAAAGCTATTGGGACTCAGGGAGATCAGTTCATTTTCAATTTGATGTCCCCTCATCTCATCTGTCTTTCCAAAAATATCAGTAAGCTTCTCCCATACTTCATTCGGTGATGTCAATCCATCAAGATGGAAAAGGAGGTCTCTGGAAATACTCAGACACAGGAGACCATAGGCCTCATCCCTCCTGTTGTGTCATTTTATCTTCTCTGCAGCTGCATTGGGATCTTCTTCTATTGCCATAGTCACCCTGTAGAGGCCTTTCTCTCTCAACAGTATCTCCATCTCTGCTTTCCATTCAAAGAAATTGAAGGGAGTCGAGATGATCTTCTGAGATTGATCCATAGCTTAGAAATCTGTCCCGGCTGTCAGTAGAAGGCTCCCAGTCACTGATGTCGAACCTGCAAAACAATTTTGAAGGAGAGAAATCGATCTACAATAGCTTTGATCCCATGTGGAAATTGAACCCAGTGATAGATTAATTTTACTCACAACAATTATCAATTGAACATGCAAAATCACTCACAAAAGAGACTGAATAATGAGCTGAACACTAAACTGTATTGATTAAGTGTACAATAGCCAACCCTGTAACATAATAGGTTGCTTCATTAAATAATTACATAAGGGATTCGAATGCATGAGGATCAATTCGAATCTAGCATAAAGCAGGCTTACTAAAATTAAGCAAATCCCCCATAGGTGCAAAAAGCTGATCCCAAATCAGTCATGGATCTCATGAATTGGAAAAAGTGCTTAGGTAAGTTAAAGAGTGATTAAATGAAAACTAATACATGCTTTTACAAGGAGAAAAGAGTGGAGGATGAAGAGGACAAAAAACTAGTTCACCTCACCTAGTCAAACTTTCCCTATTGCCTTAAAGCACTGAAAAAGCAGGCAATAAAGCAGAAAAAGAAGAAGGGCACCTAGGAGACCAAGAATAAATAAGAATTGATTCCTTGAGGTTTCCCAAGTGCTACATGGGTCAAATTAGGCAAGTTGGACAACTATGGATAGGTAATTGACAACTTGCATAAGGTGGGACACATGAACTAGGAAAATAAGACAAAAATAATTAAATTAATGTCTAAGGTAGCTAACTATGGGTTGATTATTCTAAAAATTATAATTTCATGTATGACAGGAAGATTTCAAACTCAAAATGTCGAAGAGGCAAAAGAATAAGGCCCCTGTGGTCGAGGAGAAGCCCGACGTGGAAGTTGTTACTAAAACCGAGTATAGTTATGAGGATACCAAGTGTATAACTGGTGTAGAGCCTAAGTACCAATGGGGAGAGATATACAGGTGATCACACACCGAGAAGTTCCTGATATGGGCTTGGAGGAAGAAGGCATATATGCCAACATAGAGAGATCTTCACTGATGAAGATTGCCACAAGACCAGAGCTCCTCCCATGCTCTGAAGTGATTGGTTGGATTCTGCCCCAGGAAGATGTAACCACTATGATCCTGGAAAATTTTAAAAAGCAAGGCTATGCTGTCTATAGCCCAGGATACGTAGCCCTAGCCTACCACCTGCCAGAAGCACAAGTATTTTTGTCTGATGATTGGCTGAGAAACATTAGAATGGACCTTGTTGAGACCCTTGAATGCTGTTGTCTGGAAGACATTTTAGAACCAGGCCAACGGGAGAATATGACACAGCAAGCTTAAGGGCCCCGTACAGGTTCATCACCTTAATGTTTAACAGGATTTTTGTAAGAGCTCATGGCAAGAGATTCAAATTAGATTGGATGCCCATTATCTTTTATGTTGCAACCCAAGGGACCATCTTCAACTGGGATAACATAGTGTCAAATAGTCTTTCAGCCTGTATGGCCTTAGCTTTGGGAGGAGTGTCCCAAAAGAGGTCTAAATTTTACATGAGTTCCATACTCGTTGATTGTATACTGTGCAATCAACCTTTTCCCAACCTAAGGTGCATCTGGGAGAGGGAGAGGATGCCTGTTTATTCGGCATACAAGCCACTATGTGCGCACAAATACCATAGTCATTAGCGGGAGGTCTGTGAACATTTCATCATGCCTTTGTATACTCTCATTTTCCTGAAAGAATGTGACTGCATGTCAGAAGAGGCATTGCAGGTAATTGAGGAATATGCAGATTATTATTTGACTGAGCATGGCCTCTACTTCAGAATGTTTGGAGGTTCTAGGGCACCCTCCCTACTACCCAAATATGCCATAGACTACATCATTCATAAAGAGGCGGTCAAGCAAGTCTTCCTGGATGGCATAGGAATCTTTTTATTTGAGCATAAGAAGGCTGCCTACCCACCTTTTCCTTTCAAGTTAGGAAGTTGTAAGTTTACCAGAGTGAAGAAAGCAGATGAGTTTGTAGAAGAATTGGAAAAGTTTCATTTTGGTGAGATTCCCTTCCATAGAAATGACTCCCGCAACAAAGTAGCTGAACACTGCAAAGAGAACAACGTCCATTTCGAATACACTCACCATTGGGACAGAGAAGAGTCCGTCTTCCACAGTGCTTTGAACATGACAGCCTTGAGGAAAAGATTAAAAAAGAAGATCACTAGCAAAGGTGGGAAAGGGCAGGATGAACAAGCAAAAGCTGATGAAGAAGCTAGGAAAATAAATGAAGAAGCCCAAAGGTTGGCCCAAGAAGTTGCAGGGTGGATGCAAGGAGAAGAGGAAGAAAAAAGAAGAGTTTCCCAAGAGGCAGACAAGAAAGCAGAAGAAGATGCGAGAAATGAATAAGAAGAAAGAAAAAGAAAGCTTGATGAGGAGCTTTAGAAACAAGAAGTGGATAGGATGAAGCTGACCCAGAGAGCAACAGAACAGTTAGCCTCTGACACAGCTGACAGTCAGAACCAGGACGTTGAGAACCCCGAGGTTCAGGACCCAGAAGAAGCTGCTGTCAACACACCTGGACAGTCTATGGTCCCCACACTTAAATTGGTCCCTTTTGTACATAAGGAAGGGGAAGAAATCCTTGATTTTAATACTATCTTCTATGACAAGGAAACCAAGAGGATAGTAAAGAGAACTGAAAAGAGGGTTGCAACAGGAGGTCTGTCCGGGAAGATGATAACGGATACAACAGTTGTATATGGGACAGACTGAGATCCCAGATTCACCATTAGATCAGGAGCTGCATTGATCCACCCTTCGGAGGATAATGTAGACAAAATCATGACAGATCTGGAGCAATCCAAGAAGTCTTCTGCTCAACTGAAAGACACATTGAGAAAGGAGAGAGAAGAAAACAGTAAGCTGAAGAGAAAATATGAGGACATGCAAAAGGAGATGAGGTCTTCAAAGGATGAACTGTAGGTTTTCCAAGTAGAAAGGAGGTCCATGGAAACTACACAAGAGTGTATAGAGAGAGTGCAACAAGAGTATCAGGAGCTAAGGGTTGAAAAGGAACAACTGCTGGGAAAGATAGAAGACTTAGAGCTGCAAAAGACCACCTTGGAGGCAAATGAGAAGCAAGCTCAAGAACAAGAGATGAAACTTCGAGAGCAGATTTCTTCTCTAGCAACCACTTTGGAAGAAGCAAAAGAGCAGCAGTTGACCTCCAACCTTTCAAGGAACATGTGCTGGCACAAAAGGCCAAGATGCTTCAGCTGGAGACTACCATAGAAGAAGAGAGATGCAAAGTTTTGCAAATAGACGACCGTTTAGAGGAAATTATGGAGACTTCCTCTTATTTTGTTGATAGATCGCAGGACATCCTGGAAGTCCTGACAGCAAGAATAGCAAGGCTGGAAAATAATGAAGAAGCTCCTGTAGAGCTGCCCTCGAAGGATCGGCAGGCCCTTAAGCAGGATTATGACTTATTAGAGTTTGCTATAAACACACCAGAGGATTTCAAAAAGGCTGTTAGAAAAACAAAAGGAGCATGCACAGAATTTTTCAAAAGGCTCCTGATTACCTATAACCGGTGCCAAGTAGAAGCTGAGAAAAGGCTAGATGTTTTTCCAGAACACAACTCATTTGTGGAGATTTTACAGAAGAGGTATCAATAGGAGGAAGCAAAAATACAGCACATTAAGGCCCTCGACCACCAAGTCTTAAGGAGTGAAGTAGATCATTCCACCATCAGCGTGCAGCTATTGGAGGATCAGTTGCGTTTGAGTGCAGCCAGAATTGAGGCCATCAAGCACCAAGATGCGAAGTTCGAGATAAACATTCAATTCTTGGAACCTTGTGCGTTTGAAGGCATCGCCTCTGAGGCTTTGGTGTGGAATTTTTTTTTGAATACCCAAGTGGGGCCCTCCTTGTGAATGATCATTCACTTGTAATATGTAACGATTTTGTAAACTTCTGATGAAAGTGGAATTTTGGGAGTCGAAGAGTTGGGCAGCCCAAACGTTATTTGTGGGCAGCCCAACAGTCTCATCCTTTTGTATAAATATAGGAGACTTAGAAGAACAAGGGGATTTTTCCCAGTTAGACATGTAAAGAGATATTGTAAGAAGAACTACCTTTTTTTTGCAATAAAGAATTATTGTTTTCCTGTTGGAGAAAGTTTGGTGGGATGTTCAAATGCTATGCTATGGATTGGTGAAAGATGAACTATTTCATTTTTCCAATTTTTGTCTATTAACTATGAGATCATTCTAACTCTTAGAGCCTATGTTCTTGTTTGAATGATTTCTGGTTTATTCTGTGAAATTACCACCATGAGTAATGCATGTTGTTCATAAACAATTGGCTATCTGATTGTCTAAATATCTCTAATCATTCCTGTGTTGTAGGAAGGAATATCAGCTATCTGTAATTTCTCTTTATAATGCATGCACAATACACATTACTCATAAATAAGTTACAATTTGGCTCCCCGGGGATAGATAGATAGATAGTTAGTTTTACTTTATGGTTTCATATGTGATTTAGATGCTTGTGAGTTCTAAGACGAGAGGTAAGAACCTGCGCATCACGTTGTGACTGCTCCTTGCGTCCTTTATCACACTGCATGGTTAATTAGGCATGTCCATATCATACTTAAAAAAAAAAACAATACAAAAATACACACGGTGGACTGGGCCGCAACCGGTAAAACCTTTATTTTTTGTTACTTGACCTACGGTAGCCGGACCGCAAACCGGACGGATTCCCTATACCAAACAGTCACGGGCTAGTTGGGAATGTTGACTGGGGAGAATCCCTTGTTGTTGTTGCCTACGAATTTCCAGGCCTCAACAGTTTCTGGCGCTAGAAGGAGGGCTGCCAGTGCATGGCTGGCCGTGGAAACATATTTTCCCAAGATTTCCCCACCATCAGATATTTGGAAGCTTTTTGCTTAACCCAAGTACTTACAGGTTTTGGTTCTACCTTTGAAGTAAGTAAGCCCAGTTTCATCTTACGGTGTTTCTTACTCAGACTCCTGTTCATTCACCTTTGCTCATGGCTGGTATAAATCTGAATCATCCCAACCCACTGTCGGCTTGGACAGTTAGATCACCTTTGAACCTCATACCTCCATTTCATAGCCTACCTCAAGCTTTTGGAAAGTTGCTGCCTAAGTTTGACCCCGATGAAAAGACTGTTGTAGATGACCACTTGCAAAGTTTCTATTTAGCAGTAGAAGGGTTAAGGGCTGGGGAGTACGAAGATGTTTTCTATAGGTTATTCCCGCATACCCTTAAAGGGGCAGCAACAGCTTGGTATTTCAGTTTGTCTGTAAACTCTATTCCTTATTGGGACACCTTCGAAAGGATTTTCAGAAGTAAATACGCAACCCAAAAGACGCATGCCTTGCTAATGAAAGGTCTTGGTTTGTTAAAAAAAGAGAAGGAGGAGAAGGTGCATCATTTTACTCAAAGGTTTTCAACATACTTAAAGAACTTTTCTGAAACTGACAGACCTTCAGACAAAGTCTTAATTGAATATTATACCTCAGCCCTAGGACTTGAGCTGGCCATATTTGTAAAAATGAAAACTCGACCTACGTTGGTAGAGACTTATGAAGAAGCAGAAAGGGTAGAGGCTGAAAAGGAAAGTATAGAAGACTATCCCAAGCAACCTGAGGAAAAAACTATCGGGAGAAGAAACTTATTGCTGTCTAAACCTAAAGAGGAACAATCACAGGATTTTGAGGGAATGCTGAAAATGATTCAGAAACTATCCAACCGAACAATAGATTTGGAGAAAGAAAGGGAAGTTTAGAAAACTTACAAACCCTACTACCAAAAAAAGGAGGATAACAACCAATTGAATATCCCTTCACCCAATTCAGCATCAGTGAATATAACAGAGGTAGGGGGGCATAATTTCTGCACTTTCCACCAACAACCTCATTCTGAAAAGAAGTGTCCTCAATGGTTAAATTCAATGTCATTGGTTTTGAATCAGCTGCCAGACTCTAAATTGACTAAAGACAGTGGTAAAGAGGAAAAGAAAAACAAGACCATAGAGAAACAAGAAGATGATACCATGTTTTTATGGGATGGTGTTTCGCTTTGCGACACAGAAGAGAGTACTCTTAAATCTGAATATACACCTACAGCAGCAAAAGACACGGACCTAACAATTAAAGACAATGCAATAATTTCGAAGATTAAAAAATTGCAAAAGAATGTCAAGAGACAGGAAGATGATAATGTTGAAGATAAAACACCTGAAGTCACTACTGTCAACCAGGAAAAAGAGACAATCAGCGAGCCTGTCAAACTTGTGGAAGAACGGGTAGGTGTTAATGAAGGAAACACTGAAGAAATTGAGGAGCTTAAAAAAGATGTACCCACTCAAAATCAACCGGGGAAAGAATATATAGAGCCAGGTTGGGAAGAAAAAGCTAAAACCCCGCCTTTTCTTTTGACTCTAGAAATGTTGAATCATAATGTGCATAATTGTTTGGTAGATTCTGGGTCATCGGTAAATGTTATGCCACTTGAAGTTTGCAAAAGGATTAATGGACAGCCAGAGCCAACTGCCTGGGAAGTAGTGCAGCTAGATAGAATGGGTGTCAAAGTAGTGGGAGAAATGAAGAGTGTTCTCGTACGCTTATCTGTGAATAACAAGATATGTCAATTTATTGAGATTATGGTGGCTGATGTACCAGATGGATATGGGCTTATTCTTAACTGAGATTGGTTTTCCAGGTTAAAGGGTTATTTTGCTTCAGACTGGTCTCATTTATGGTTACCTCTCAAGGGTACCCCTAATCAAATTAAAATTTTGAGAGAACCTTACGTGAAGCATACTATCACTAAGCTGGGAGAAGGTAACGAATCTGTTATTTCTGTCATGGAAAATTATCTAACGGAGCTCAAACTAAGATATCATACCACAAGAAAGGCCAGTTCTATGATTGACGCTCAGCCTGAGCTCTTTCAACTTCCTCAGGCTGATAAGAATGACTGTAGACTAGTAGACATGGTTTCGATTTCAAAAATGGTACACTTAGACCATGGATAGGTTTGGACTACACTACATCCTAGGCCTTTAACTCGTTGGATTAAAAAAAATTAAGGGCAGGCACACAGTTTTTTTTTCTTTTTTGCTTTGTACATAAATAATGTGATGATGTTTTTCTTTTGATTTATTGCTTTGATGTTGTTTTTTCTTTTAGTTTAATGCTTTGTTGCTAGTTCTTTTGGTTTTGAATAAAGAGGCAAACTTTTGGTTGCAATAGAAACATCAGGGTTCTTAATTAACTGAAATCTTGAGCAAAAGACTGTGCTTTTAAAACATAGAATGTCTTCTAGTAGCAGTGTTCCTAATTGGACATGTATTCATTGAAGCCCTACTTAACCCCTGTGAATAACTTAGAATTAAGAAGTTTGGAATACTATTTCGAGGCTCCATCCATTTCACATCTAAAATTTCCAAGGGAGTGACAGCAAAGGACCCACGGAAAGGAAGCAAGGTAAGCAGTATATCATATATAAATGATCCCATGCCATGATTTTAGAAAAGCTAAAAGCTATCAAGAGTCAAAACTCCTTAAATAAACAATACATATCAAAGAAAAGTATCAAAAGCATGAATTTCAAATTGACAAAAGTTCCTCTCCGTCCGTGAGATGAAAAGTAAATTCTTTGCTCACACAAAAAGACACTGTGGATAGAGGAGCCTGAATAAAATTCAGAAAGAAAGGCAGATGGAGGACTCAAAAGAACTAAAGTTCAAATGGCACAAAAGTGCAGTTGACATGGGAATGAGGAACAAATGGATGATGCTATTTACCATATGTTACAATCCTGTGGCGTCCAAGCTGGAAACTACCTAAGGATGGGTAAAATAAATCTCACTTATTAGGCCTCAAAAGAGTTATTCAGACTTGCAAATATTTCTGATGTTACCATTTCCCAAATGAAGGAACTGCTTTTCAATGATTTAAATGTATGGGTTGGACAGATTAAGAATACAAAATTTCTAGAAGATTTCAATTTTGAGCTGGATAGTCTTTTATTGGGGAGGAGTTAAGTCAGAAATCTGGGGTTCACCAGGTAGTCACCAATTGTTGCAGCTGCAACATTTTCCCAAAATTCAGAAAATTTCGGGACCCCTCCTTTTGCTTATATCGGTTTGATTTTCTTATTTGATTTGATCTAGTGATTCTTCAGAACGACCTTTATAATGCTTGAAATGATCCACTGTTTGTTTAAGCTTTATCATTGCCTTTGAATGCATTTCAGTGTGTTTAAATCGGAATTTTATTTGCTTGTTCTCCTGCCGTTGTGGAGAAGTAATCAGCTTTAGCTTCGTTATTCTTCTCCGATGCTTTTAGCTGATTTTTGGTTTCGCGTCGGAACATCTTGTTACTTCGTTCTCCGCAGTTGCGGATGGCAGATGGTGAAGTCTCCCGAAATATTGACTTTTCAACCCTGCGTTGTTGCTTTCGCCGATCCTTAAGTTTTGGGTTTCCGTCGTTGCGGATGGAAAAGGTACTAGCCTTCCGGTCTTTTAGTTGTTTTCTCTTCTGATTCAGACCTTACATCGCGGATGGTGATGTCCTTTACGGTTCCGCCATTGCGGCTCCTGGTTCCGCTATCTCTCCAATGATTGGTCTTGTGAAGCTCCGATGCGGATGTCTCGGCGGTTAGCTTAGTGGTTTTGCCACCCGACGTTGAGGAAAGAAAATTCTTGCGACCTCCGATCCTTATGTTTCCACCATCCAATTTTTCTCCCGCCGCTCACAGTTGACTATATATATATATGGGGTCGGGTTTATTATTCTATGCTATTTGGACTGTCGTTCATTGTCATTTTTGTGAGCTGTCATTCCGCTTGAGCTTGGTCGGAACCCCACTGTCGGTGTACCCTTGTTACAGGTGGCTAAACCATGGAAGCTTAACAATTTTCTCCCGCCATACACGTCGAGGTGCCAGGTAGGCTTCTGTATTCTTTATCCTGTTCCGTTCGGCTGATCGTTTCTTGATTTTACTCCACGGTTAGGTTTTCTACGGCCTTTTTCCCTTGGCCCCGTTATTTACATACATTTACATTGGGGGGGCTTGTAGCGTAGCTGTTAGTGGGGGCATTTTTGGCCCACAGGATAGTTTCCCTCCACAGCCGTTATGCGTTTCGACCCTACGCTTAGTGGTTGGGGAGATGGTGCAAGCGGCCGTTACGCTGTCTGCGCCATTTTTCCCCGTTTGATAATAGGTCGCTAGGGGACGGGTTTTTTATCGCCTTCCTGTGGTGCTTGGACTAGTTTCCCCCTCTTACGTTTCCCATGTCCTTTAAACCATAGCTGCATTTCGTCGCACTATTTCAAGCGACCTGTTTCACAGTCGGTTTCGAACCCGAGCTGGTTGGGGGTTATATAGCACCGCACAGTGTTTTATTGACCATAGATTTGCACAGACAGTGTCTTTCCTGAAAAACGCATCGTTGAAAACTTGCATAAGCTCCACATTTTCCAACATGGCACAATGATCATGGCGTCCATAGAGAGCCCAAGTTTTCTTCACTTTAATGTAGATTTTGTTTCCCCGCTCGAGATTTGTTGATATAACTGTTTTGGTAGTAGACGGCGGTGTTAGCTTGCACATATTTGCTTCATTTAACTAATTTCTGTCATGTTAAACATAGATGAAGTGAAATACTGCACATTGTTGTCTCAATGTTTGCAACTTATCTGGAAATGGCTTAATGATTACAATTTCATGTATGACAGGAAGATTTCGAACTCAAAATGTCGAAGAGGCAAAAGAAGAAGGCCCCTGTGGTCGAGGAGGAGCCCGACGTGGAATTTTTTACTAAAACCGAGTATAGTTATGAGGACACCAAGTGTATAACTGGTGTAGAGCCTGAGTACCAATGGGGAGAGATATACAGGTTGATCACATGCCGAGAGGTGCTTGATATGGGCTTGGAGGAAGAAGGCATATACGCCAACATAGAGAGATCTTCACTGATGAATATTGCCACAAGACCAGAGCTCTTCCCATGCTCTAAAGTGATTGGTTGGATTCTGTCCCAGGAAGATGTAACCACTATGATCCTGGAAAATGTTGACAAGCAAGGCTATGTTGCCTATAGCCCAAGATACGTAGCCCTGGCCTACCACCTGCCAGAAGCACAAGTATTTTTGTATGATGATTGGCTGAGAAAAATTAGAATGGATCTTGTTGAGACCCTTAAAAGAATGATGTTGTCTGGAAGACATTTCAGAACCAGGCCAATGGGAGAATATGAAACAGCAAGCTTAAGGGCCCCATACAGGTTCATCGCCTTAATGCTTAACAAGATTTTTGGAAGAGCTCATGGAAAGAGCTTCAAATTAGAGTGTATGCCCATTATCTTTTATGTTGCAACCTAAGGGACCATCTTCAACTGGGCTAACATAGTGTCAAATAGTCTTTCAGCCTGTATGGCCTCAGCTTTGGGAGGAGTGTCCCAAAAGAGGTCTAAATTTTACATGAGTTCCATACTCGTTGATTGTATACTGTGCAATCAACCTTTTCCCAGCCTAAGGTGCATCTGGTACAGGGAGAGGATGCATGTCTATTCTGCATAAAAGCCACTATGGGCGCACAAATACCATAGTCCTTACCGGGAGGTCTGTGAACATTTCATCATGCCTTTGTATACTCTCATTTTCCTGAAAGAATGTGACTGCATGTAATAAGAGGCATTGCAGGTAATTGAGGAATATGCGGATTATTATTTGACTGAGCATGGCCTATAATTCAGAATGTTTGGAGGTTCTAGGGCACACTCCCTGTTACCCAAATATGCCACCTCTACATCATTCATAAAGACGCGGTCAAGCAAGTCTTCCTGGATCGCATAGGAAGCTTTTTATTTGAGCATAAGAAGGCTTCCTACCCCCCTTTGCCTTTCAAGTTAGGAAGTTGTAAGTTTACCAGAATGAAGAAAGCAGATGAGTTTGTAGAACAATTGGAAAAGTTTCATTTTGGTGAGAACCCTGAGGTTCAGTACCCAGAAGCAGCTACTGTCAACACACCTGGACAGTCTATGGTCCCCACACTTAAACTGGTCCCTTTTGTACAGAAGGAAGGGGAAGAAATCCCTGGTTTTAATACTATCTTCTATGACAAGGAAACCAAGAGGATAGTAAAGAGAACTGAAAAGAGGGTTGCAATAGGAGGTCTATCTGGGAAGATGATAATGGATACAACAGTTGTATATGGGACAGAACGAGATCCCAGATTCACCATTAGAGCAGGAGCTGCATTGATCCACGCTTCGGAGGATAATGTAGACAAAATCATGATAGATCTGGAGCAATCCAAGAAGTCTTCTGCTCAACTGAAAGACACATTGAGAAAGGAGAGAGAAGAAAATAGTAAGCTGAAGAGAAAATATGAGGACATGCAAAAGGAGATGAGGTCTTCAAAGGATGAACTACAGGTTTTCCAAGCAGAAAGGAGGTCCATGGAAACTACACAAGAGTGTCTAGAGAGAGTGCAACAAGAGTATCAGAAGCTAAGGGTTGAAAAGGAACAGCTGCTGGGAAAGATAAAAGACTTAGATCTGCAAAAGACCACCTTGGAGGCAAATGAGAAGCAAGCTCAAGAACAAGAGATGAAACTTTGAGAGCAGATTTCTTCTCTAGCAACCACTTTGGAAGAAGCAAAAGAGCAGCAGGTTGACCTCCAACCTTTCAAGGAACATGTGCTGGAATAAAAGGCCAAGATTCTTCAACTAAAGATTGCCATAGAAGAAGAGAGATGCAAAGTTTTGCAAATAGACGGTCGTTTAGAGGAAATTCTGGAGACTTCCTCTTATTTTGTTGATAGATCGCAGGACGTCCTGGAAGTCCTGATAGCAAGAATGGAAAGGCTGGAAAATAATGAAGAAGCTCCTGCAGAGCTGCCCTCTAAGGATCGGTAGGCCCTTAAGCAGTATTATGACTTATTAGAGTTTTCTATAAACACAGCAGATGATTTCAAAAAGGCTGTTAGAAAAATGAAAGGAGCATGCACAGAATTTTTCAGAAGGCTCCTGATTACCTATAACCAGTGCCAAGTAGAAGTTGAGCAAAGGGTAGATGTTTTTCCAGACCACAACTCATTTTTGGAGATTTTACAAAAGAGGTATCAAGAGGAGGAAGCAAAAATACAGCACATTAAGGCCCTCGACCACCAGGTCTTAAGGAGTGAAGTAGATCATTCCGCCATCAGTGTGCAACTATTGGAGGATCAGTTGCGTTTGAGTGCGGCCAGAATTGAGGCCATCAAGCACCAAGCTGCGAAGTTCGAGATAAACATTCAATTCTTGGAACCTTGTGCATTTGAAGGCATCACCTCTGAGGCTTTGGTGTGGAAAAAATTTCGGAATACCCAAGTGGGGCCCTCCTCGTGAATGATCATTCACTTGTAATATGTAACGATTTTGTAAACTTCTGATGAAAGTGGAATTTTGGGAGGCGAAGAGTTGGGAAGCCCAAAGGTTATTTGTGGGCAGACCAATAGTCTCATCCTTTTGTATAAATATAGGAGACTTAGAAGAACAAGGGGCTTTTTCCCAGTTAGACATGTAAAGAGATATTGTAAGAAGAACTACTTTTTTTTGCAATAAAGAATTATTGTTTGCCTGTCGGAGAAAGTTTGGTGGGACGTTCAAATGCTATGCTATGGATTGGTGAAAGATGAACTATTTCATTTTTCCAGTTTTTGTCCATTAACTGTGAGATTGTTCTAACTCTTAGAGCCTATGTTCTTATTTGAATGATTTATGGTTTATTCTGTGAAATTACCACCATGAGTAATGCATGTTGTTCATAAACAATTGGCTATCTGATTGTCTAAATATCTTTAATCATTCCTGTGTTGTAGGAAGGAATATCAACTATCTGTAATTTCTCTTTATAATGCATGCACAATACACATTACTCATAAATAAGTTACAATTTGGCTCCCCGGGGATATATAGATAGATAGTTAGTTTTACTTTATGGCTGCATATGTGATTTAGATGCTTGTGAGTTCTAAGACGAGAGGTAAGAACCTGCGCATCACATTGTGACTACTCCTTGCGTCCTTTATCACCCTGCATGGTTAATTAGGCACATGCATATCATACTTTAAAAAAAAAAATACAAAAATACACACGGTGGACCGGGCCGCAACCGGTAAAACCTTTATTTTTTGTTACTTGACCTATGATAGCTGGACCGCAAACTGGACGGATTCCGTATACCAAACAGTCACGGGCTAGTTGGGAACGTCAACTGGGGAGAATCCCTTGCTGTTGTTGCCTGCGAATTTCTAGGCCTCAACAGATGCCAACCTTGAATGGCCTCCCCAGGTCATGGGATTCTTTCATCAAAGGAATCTATGCTAGGAAGAAGTTAGTCAAGTTCAGTAGACTATGGGAAGAATGTTTATAAGAAGAAGCTCGGATAGCACCTCGAGAAGAAAAGATGGGAAGTGAAGATCAATCTCTCATAGTACACTCCAGGAAAGGAAGAAGGGAAAATAATCATCACCAAGGTAAGCATTCTCATCAGAAAAACAATCCTGTAAGATGGGATCCATCCAAACTCAGATGTTATACATGCGATGAAATATGACACTTTGCTAGAAATTGTCCCATGAATAAGAATGGATCCAAGAAGAAGAAGAACTCCAAAAGAAGACATCATGCTCACACTGCTGAGGATGATGATCCTCCAAAGAAGAGAGTAAAACAAGAAAGTGAAGATGAATGTGTTCTGATCTCCTTTCTCATGGGAACTGTCACATGGAAGAAAATATTGGCTTATTGATAGTGGGGCTTCCAAACACATGACAGGTTTCAAGGAATCCTTTGAGAAACTATCCGAACATAATTCACCCCATAAGGTGAAACTTGGGGATGACTACCAATATCCCATAAAAGGTAGTGGTGAATCCTCCTACAAGCTAGACTCCGAAATGTCTATGAAAATGAAGGATGTCTTGTTTGTACCAGGACTAAAGAAGAATCTTCTATCCATATCGGCACTGGATGCAAAAGGCATGAGGGTTGCATTTGTAGATGGCTAAGTCCTCATGTGGCCAAGAGGAAAGACTATTGACGATGCAATATTGATTGGCGAACACGAAGGAGGATTATACAAATTGAAGGGCCATCCAAAACAAGCTTTGGTCCATGACACAGTAGAGCCAAATGAAATTTGGCACAGAAGGCTTGCACATGTGCATTAAAAAGCACTACCACTTGCAAGCAAAGTTGTTGAAGTTATTCCAGAAATTCAATCAAAACATGAAGGGGTCTGCAAAGGGTGTGCGAAAGGAAAGAACACAAAGGAGACATTTTGAAGTAGTGAGAGCAAAGTAGAAGGAATCTTGGAAATCATCCACTCCGATGTATGTAGACCAATGTCATCAAGTTCACTAAGTGGGTATGTATACTATGTTTCTTTCATTAATGAATTTTCTAGGAAGAAATGGATTTACTTCATGAAGAACAAAGATGAAGTTTTCATCAAGTTCAAGGAATTCAAAGCCTTGATCGAGAACCACACAGAAAAGAATATCAAGACCTTTCGATCAGATAATGGTGGAGAATTCACATCAAATGAATTCAAAGACTTATGCAAAGAATCAGGGATTAAGAGGGATTTATTCACTCCATATAATCCACAACATAATGGGGTTGCATAGAGGAAGAATAGAACTATCATGGAAGCTGCATAGGCAATGCTTCATGATCAATATCTTCCCATGCATCTATGAGCAGAAGCTGCCAGAACAGCAGTGTATGTACATAACCGTACTCCACATAGAGTACTCGAGAACAAGACACCTGAAGAATTATTTTCTAGCAACAAACCAGAAGTCAGCCATCTCAAAATATTCGGCTGTCCAGTGTACATACACATTCCAAAAGAGAAGAGAACAAAACTAGAATATTCAGGAAAGAAGGGTATATTTGTGGGATACTATGAAAGCTCGAAGACTTACATAATATATTTTCCAGGATTCAAGAAGATCGACATCAGCAGGGATGTGACATTTGATGAAGACACAGCTTACAACAAATCCAGAAAGAGACTTGCTGAAGATCCTGAAGAAGCAGAAGCACCTAGAATTCATGATACAACCATGAACAAAGAAATTCAAGAAGAAGATCGAGAATTTGAAGAACCACAAAGGCCTGTAGATCCACCTCAGGAGAAGAATCCTCACAAGAGGAAACCTGCTTGGGTACGAGAAATTATCCAATGTGCGGAAAGATATGGGGATCCAGAAGAGAATCACAGAGAAAGAAAGAGAACCAGATCCTGCTCCGGATATGTAGCTTTACTATGTGACTTTATCAATAAAGAACCTTACAATTATGAAGAAGCAGCAGAACGAAAAGAGTGGAAGGATTCTATGATCAAAGAGTATCAATTGATCATGAAGAATGATGTTTAAGATGTTGTACCAAGACCATAAGGGAAGTCGATTGTAACTTCCAAATGGATCTACAAGATCAATCATGCTACAGATGGTAGCATAGAGAATTATAAGGCAAGATTCGTGGCTCATGGTTTCTCATAGAAAGAAGGAATAGACTATGAAGAAACCTTTGCACATGTAGCCAGATACACTTCCATCAGATCAGTACTTGCTCTAGCTACAGTGATGAAATGGAAGATACACCAAATGGATGTCAAGACTGCTTTCTTGAATGGTGTAGTGGAAGAGGAAGTGTATGTAGAGTAGCCACTCGATTTTGAGACACATGACAGGGAATCTCATGTGTGTAGATTGAAGAAATCCATGTACGGTTTGAAACAAGCACACAGGACATGGTACAATAGAATTGACATATTTCTATCCAGTTTGGGCTTTACCAAGAGAAAAGCAGATTCCAACCTTTACTACAAGGTTGAAGATGGCAACCCAGTGATGCTCCTACTGTATGTAGATGATCTGTTTGTAACAGGTATGGATGGGTTGATTACTTATATGAAGAGAAATCTTGCTGCCGAGTTCGAAATGAAGGACTTGGGTATGATGCATTATTTTCTAAGTATGGAAGTGTGGCAGAATGCGGATGGAATATCCCTTGGACAAGAGAAGTATGCAGTAGAGATCCTAAAGAGGTTTGGGATGATGGACTGCAACGCCATGACCACACCTATGGAATCAAACCTGAAGCTATTGAGTGATGCTTCATCAGAGATGGTTGATGCTACGATGTATCGTCAGATGATTGGGTCCTTGATGTGAACACCTTGAGCCAGTTCTTGACAGATCCGAGACATGTTCACTTGATTTTTGTAAAGCATATTCTGAGGTACCTGAGGGGTACAATTGATTATGGGCTCAAGTATGAGGTGAATCAGAAGATTATCCTGGAGGGTTATGTTGATTCAGATTGGGTAGGCAGTGCCATCGATAGGAAGAGCACTTCAGGGTGCTGCTTCAGTATGGGATCAAGTGTGATCTCATAGTTTATCAGGAAGCAATCCTATGTGGCACTAAGTACAGCTGAAGCAAAGTATGTCGTATCTTGTTCAGCTAGTTGTGAGGCAGTATGGCTGCAGAAGCTACTGTCTGATTTATTTGATCTCCAAATGGATGCTACTTGTATACATTGTGACAACCAGAGTTGCGTGAAGTTGTCAAAGAATCTAGTGTTCCATGACAAGTTAAAGCATATCGAGATCAAGTATCACTATATCATGGATATGGTGCAGAGGGGACTAGTGAAGCTCTAGTATGTTGCGAAGGAGGAACATATAGTTGATGTGTTGACAAAGCCATTGGCTAGGGTGAAGTTCGAGTACTTCAGGGAGAAGCTTGGTGTTCTCCAGATCGAGGTTTCATCCAAGGGGAAATGATGAGACCCATAGCCATTCTGACATGGTGAGAGGATTGGTTCCTTCCATGGTCAGATGTAAGGGCTGAGCCATTCTATCATGGTGAGACGATTGGTTCCTTCCATCTCAGATGTGAGTGCTGAGCCATTTTGATGTGACTGTAGGATTGGTTCCTACATGATTAGAAGTAAGCGTTGAATGCCATTCTTGGAATAGAGGCACCTGCTCAGTTACTAGGTATCTCAGTATGGGACTGGGGGCCATTCTAATATGACTTGGGATTGGTTCCTACATGATCAGATGTGAGTGCAAGTCCTTCTGACATTGGTTTTCAGATGTAAGTGTAGAGCCCTTTCGGCATGAAGGATTGGTTCCTTGCATGGTCGAATATAAGTGCCGAGCCCTTTTGACATTGGTTGTCATATGTAAGTGCAGAGCCTTTCGGCATGGAGGATTGGTTCCTCGCATGGTCGAGTGTAAGTGCTGAGCCTTTTTGACATTGGTTGATGGATTTGAGTGTTGGGCCTTTCTGACAGGGTTGTGGGAGGTGTTCCCATATGGCCATATGTGAGTGTTGGGTGTGCCTTTCTGATATGATTATAGGATTGGTTCCTACATGATCAGATATAAGTGTTAGGTGAGCCATTCTAAATTAGGGTCAGATATAAGTGCTGGAAGAAGACCTACATGGAGACTAGGCCTACAACCAGCATGAAAAAGGGCTGGCTCTGTAGAAATTCCTGTGACGATAAGAATCATGAGATAGAACCCATGAAGATCTAGTGATGATGATCCAGCAGAGATGATCCAGATCGAGGGATGATCCATATCCAATGATGATGCTCCAGAGATGATCCAGATAGAGGGATGATCCAGATCCAGTGATGATGATCTAGATGATACAGAGAAGAATACTTGTGCTGATAAATTGTGTCGAGAGAATACCTTCCTAGTTAAGAGGGAGTGCTGATGTAATTGTAACTTTGCAATGTATTCACTTGTATTTCTTATGTATTGTAACCCGATGTTTATTCCAGGATGTATTTGTAATGTACTTGATTCGTGTCATGCCTCGAGGTTCCTATCGGGAGTTTCTATAATGTAAACAAGTCATGTCAAGTCAAGGTGGGTAACCCTCCTATTGTCTAAGGGTTAAAGTCCCCGCAGTTTCGAGGCACTAGGGTTATTAGACTCACCTAGTGAAGTCAGCCCTAGTTGGGTTTAGTCAAGTCGGGAATTAGTATAAATAAAGAGCTAGCCTCTCTATTTATCACACACTCACTCACACTCAGTTGTAGTGCATAGCTGAGGAAGAGAAAGACACTGGGGTAAGGAAGAAAGAGGTTACTGCTGTCGGGAGATCATCTTACTATTTTTGGGTTTCACTTTTGGTACTGATTCTATCTCTGAGGAAGTTGTGAGGTTTTCTCTATTTATGGTTTCCCCGAGGAAAAACACTATGTTCATTGTCTCTTGTGTTTGATTGATGTGCTTGTTGTTCTCTCAGTTAAAGATCCTAATGTTATGCTAACTTAATATTAAAAATCTAACATCCTGGTTTCCCACATCCAGTACCTGATATGTCTGAATTTGGAGATTTTCTACCTGTCTTCAAAGAGGAGGAAGAAGACAATCCTGCAGAACACCTCCTCAAGTTTCACGAATGCATTGATCTATTAGATCAACAACATGAAGATGTTTGTATGAAGATGTTCATGTATTCATTATATGGTAATGCATGTCAGTGGTATTTTTCTTTACCTCCTTCCAGTATTTCATCATTGAAGGATTTTCACAAAGCATTCATTGAGCATTGTAAAAGGTACTATTCAGATAAGTTTGCATTTGATAATTGTTGTGAAGAATATAAGTTGCATTCTGAGGATGAAAAGGTAAATAGAGAAGAAGATTTTAAGTTTTGTGAGGATTTGTCCACTTCTGGAATTTATTTTAGTTCTACTTTTCAGGAAAGAGATGATCAGAGACATATGCATGTTGTGGTTAATGATAGCTATGAAGAGTATGCTGCAATAGGGGACACCTCTCATTCTGATTGAGATATTAATGATCTTCAAAATGTTAACCATAATATAGATGCTTTTGACTTTGTACCAAATACATCTGCTGACTTAGGTGGTCAAGAAGATCAATTTGTCCCCTTTGGAAAACCGAAAGATAATGAGCAGATTGAAGGAATATCATGTAACAAATTTGGATCTGTAGCAAATACTAAAGGCAGCCCTCAATTTTCTGATTTGCAGACAAAGGAAGAATGCAATAGATATGAAGCGGAAGATGATGATCTGAAAAGTCCAGAACAACAGGGCATAACTAATCCTTCCCAGTTAGAGGTTGAGCAATCTACAGTTGACATGGAGATCACTGAAAGCAGCCAACAGCAGCATTTCATTCAGTTGGAACAAAAACATAGAGAGGTATTCCTTTATGGTTTTTATGACCCTGTTGCTAACTATCTGGAACTTATAAGCAGCATAGATATCAAAATATTTTTGTCAGATTATAGCTGGTTTTGTCACCCTTTGAAACTACATTGCTGCATGCTAGGATTTCATTTAATTTTTGGGTCAAGATCAAGGATAAGTTCAACAGAGCAACTTCTGACATGGCTTCATTGGAAGCATGATGTCACATGATAAGAAGCCTCTACTAATTAGAATTAGGAGTAGGAATAGATACGAAAATAAGCTCTTAATATTAGGAGGTAGGTCTTTTTCAGTTGTTTTCATGAATAAGCAAAGCAGGCTACAGCCAGGGTGTAGCGGATCAGTTATAAAAGACAAATGACTCCATGCCCAATGGAAGACTAGAAGATAGCTTTAATTATTCTTTTTTAGGAAATGCATTTTGGTCTGGGGTTCTTGGGACCTCACAGGGAGGTTCCCATCCCCGAGTAGGAGCCAGATGTTATCTCCCAAAATAAATTTATTTTCAATAAGTTCACTCATACAATTTATTTTTTTATAGGATGAAAATTTCAAGTCATATTATGAAAGACATTGGGGTGACTAACAAGGTTGGAATATCTGGTGTTCTATTTTTTTTAATAAATTTGAAAGTTTTATCTTTCGATGGCTTAGGAAAACGTTTCAACAGTTAATTAGCCACGAAAAAGCCAGCTTTCGGCAGCAAACAGTTTCGACTCAGAACCACGTTAACCACCGAAAGCCTGTTGATCACGTTTTTATAAAATTTTGTTGCAAAAGGAATTTCGGTGGCTTAGGAAAACATACCATAAGTTCATTAGCCACCGAAAACCCTGCTTTCGGCAGCTAAGATCGAAATTTCACAGTGCTCCAAGGCATCAAAAGGGGCATTTTACTATGAAAAGGCATCATTTTACAACAGTGATTCTGAGCGACTGGAGAATCATTTTGCAAGATTCTCAGATTTTTACGTTCCTAACAACTCAGAGAACAATAACCTCTCTCAGTTTTCCTACAGGTGTTGCATATTGGGAGAATCAAATCCATCTTTGAGACCTAATTTTTGGATCTCAGAATTTCCTGTTTGACACATGTTTTTGAAATCCAGATCTCGGTAAAATTAAAACAAATTCCAAAAAAATGAGAGACAATTTTTCTCACAAAAAACCATTCTACAAAAATCTCTTTCGGTTTATACACAAGTCTCACAGGTTTGGAGAACCAAATGCATCTCTGATCCCCAGTTTGCAGCAGTTTGGCCAAATTTTTAGGCAAATGTTGAGCTAGCATTGCAAGTTGTACCAGACATTGAAGAACTCCCATCACCTACACCAAAAGAGCAAGATGAACCAACAAAGAAGGATTCCTCTAGCAAGCCCAAGACACAAAGGATAAATCATTTGTTGAGGCAAGTGTATGAGATGGAAATTCTAGAAAGAGAGATAAAGAAAAACAATGCTACATTGACCAGGAGGAATAAGCCATTGCACAACTCTTACCTAGAGATGAGAGAAATGTATGTTTTTCTAAAAAGACTAAACAAAAGATACCTGAAAGACAACACAAGGCTATATAGATTGATTAGGATTAAGAGGCTACAAATGAAGGATGCAAAGCCAAACCCTAGCACTCACCTCACATTGAAAATCCTAGCTGAAGCTGCAGTAAGCCTTCAGGCTCCAAAATCAAGCCACACTGTTGTTAACCTTCCTAACATAGAGCTTGCTGAATAAGAAAGATAAGAAGACCAACTTGAAAGAACAATTTTTGGGGTGGCTTAAGAATTTTTGAAGAACAGGGATTTCGGTGGCTTAGGCAGATGCTGAGGAAGTTCATTAGCCACCGAAAACACCGCTTTCGGCACCTAACAGTTCCGATATTTTGGCCTCTTAACCACCGAAAGCAGAAAGAGGCATAGGATCGAATTTTGGCACGAAGGACCAGTTTTGGGAAAACATGAATAGCTCAAGGACGAAGTATAAAGATGAAGGACATTGAAGAAAACATCAGGGAATGTATGCTTCAGTTTTTGTAGTGACATAAAGGAAGAAAAGGTCACCAACACTTAACTGTCTAAGTAAAACAATTACTTATCCAGCAGAGGACCAGTGGAAGTGATTTCCAGTACTTACTTTAGTTATCAAAAGGTTAAAACAGTGAACAAGTTCTACATTTAGTTAGACTAGTAGTCAAATTAGGGTTTTTTGACCTAATTATGCAAAAACAATCATTTTGTCTATTTTTAGTAAATCAGATCCAATTTTTCAGGATCTGAATATTTTTGTAAAGGCTATAAAGCCGAAGACTTATTTTATTGAAAGGGTTCCACTTCAGGGACTTGTAGACCATTACTATTGTCAAGCTTCTCATATTGCTCATGACCTAATTTAATCTCTTTTGCTATCATATGTTCAGCTTCCATTTTTTGTATAGTCTGTGCTTATGCTTGAATGTGTTATTTAGGTTTATTCAGGTTAATTGATGTCTGATAGTTGTCATCCTATTGGCATATTAATGATTTGAATTATAATTACTTTCCTTGTTATGATTAGCCATTTATATATATATCTGTTTTATGTATGAATCTATTAGCATGATAAGTTCTCCATCTCTACACCATATTATCAAACCTCTGAACAATGGTAGTTAGAAGCCTTATCCCTGATTGAGTTTCATGCATGTCTTGAGAGTGTGAGGTCCTATAGGTCACCTAACTTGATCCACTTAGAAAACCATAAAAATATTTAAGTTACCAGGTATCGTCGAGCTGCAACCTAGAGGAGTTTCTTGGAGTGATAAGAAATTGGCGTTGTTGCCGGGGAGAGGAGATTGAAGCTCAGCTTCCTTGGGAGATGACATAGATCCTACTTAATGATAGACAAAGTTTGGACACTATTTTGGTTGTAATTATCTATCTGGCAAATCCATTGGAATAAGGTGGCTTCAAGAAGACCAAGTACCATAGAAAACCCTAAAGGGCCACCGGTAACACCTGTTTCATATCCAGAAGAGATCCTAAGAAGAGCTAGGGATTTGCTAAGGCATACCTCCAGAGCTGCAAAGGAAGCTACATCAGTTATTTCAAGAGATATTTCTGCTATTATTTCTTCTGCTGAAACATTCAAATCTCAAGAATTTTAAATACATCAAAAATTTTTAGGGTTGAGGAATCTTCAAGCATTGTTGCTTGTGAAAATCTCATTCCTAGTGACTCCATGAAGGACAAACTCAGTGGAGACTCCAAAATATTAAGATGTCAAAAGAAATTGCTGCTTGTTGGCTCAAAGGTTTGCACCTCTTGACTTCTCTTCAGTTCTTGGTTTCCCACATCCAGTACCCGATATGTCTGAATGAGGAGATTTTCTACCTGTCTTCAAAGAGGAGGAAGAAGACAATCCTGCAGAACACCTTCTCAAGTTTCATGAATGCATGGATATATTAGACCAACAACATGAATATGTTTGTATGGAGATGTTCATGTATTCTTTATATGGTGATGCACATCAGTGGTATTTTTCTTTACCTCCTTCTAGTATTTCATCATTGAAGGATTTTCACAAAGCATTCACTAAGCATTGTAAAAGGTACTATTCAGATAAGTTTGCAATTGATAATTGTTGTGAAGAATATAAGTTGCATTATGAGGATGAAAAGGTAAATAGAGAAGAAAATTTTAATTTTTGTGAGGATTTGTCCACTTCTGGAATTTATTTTAGTTCTACTTTTCAGCAAAGAGATGATCAGAGACATATGCATGCTGTGGTTAATGATAGCTATGAAGAGTATGCTGCAATAGAGGACACCTCTCATTGTGATCGAGATATTAATGATATTCAGAATGTTAACCATAATATAGATGCTTTTGACTTTGTACCAAATGCATCTGCTGACTTAGGGTGTCAAGAAGATCAGTTTGTCCCCTTTGGAAACCCAAAAGATAATGAGCAGATTGAAGGAACAACATGTAAAAAGTCCAGAACAGCAGGGCATAACTCATCCTTCCCAGTTAGAGGTTGAGCAATCTACAGTTGACATGGAGATCATTGAAAGCAGCCTGCAACAACATTTCATTCAGTTGGAACAACAGCATAGAGAGGTATTCCTTTATGGCTTTTATGACCCTGTTGCTAACTATATGGAACTTATAAGAAGCATAGATATCAAAATATTTTTGTCAGATGATAGCTGGTTCTGTCACCCTTTGAAACTACATTGTTGCATGCTAGGGTTTCATTTATTTTTCTTGTCAATATCAAGGATAAGTTCAGCAAAGTAACTTCTGAAATGGCTTCATTGGAAGCATGATGTAACGTGATAAGAAGCCTCTACTGATTAGAATTAGGAGTAGGAATATATAGGAAAATAAGCTCTTAATATGAGCAGCTAGGTCATTTTCAGTTGTTTTCATGAATAAGCAAAGCGGGCTGCAGGCAAGGTGCAGCGGATCAGTTATAAAAGACAAATGACTCCATGCCTAATGGAACACTAGAAGATAGCTTTAATTATTCTTTTGCAGGAAATGCATTTTGGTCTGGATTTCTTGGGACCTCACAGGGAGTTTCCCATCCCCGAGTAGGAGCCAGATGTTATCTCCCAAAATAAATTTATTTTCAATAAGTACACTCATACAATTTATTTTTTGATAGGATGAAGATTTCAAGTCATATTATGAAAGACATTGGGGTGACTAACAAGGTTGGAATATCTGGTGTTCTATTTTTTTTATGAAATTTGAAAGTTTTAGCTTTCGGTGGCTTAGGCAAAATTTTCAACAATTCATTAACCACCGAAAAGCCAACTTTTGACAACTAACAGTTTCGACTCAGGACCACGTTAACCACCGAAAGCCTGTTGATCATGTTTTTAATAATAATAAAAATGAAAAGGGGATTTCCATGGCTTAGGAGAATGTACCAACGGTTCATTTGCCACCGAAATCCTTGCTTTCAGCAGCTAATACCGAAATTTTAGGGTGCTCCAAGCCACCGAAAGGGGCGTTTTACTATGGAAAGGAATCATTTTAAAACGGTGATTCTGAGCGACTGAAGAATCATTTTGCAAAACACTTGAATTTTTTTGTTCCTAATAGGTCAGAGAATAATAACCTCTCTTAGGTTTCCTACAGGTGTTGCAGATGCGAAGAAACGAATCCATCTCTGAGACCTAATTTTCAGATCTCGGAATTTCCTGTTTGACACATGTTTTTGATATCCAAATCCCGAGAAAATTAAAACGAATTCCAAACAACTGAGAGAGGTTTTTTCTCACAACAAACCATTCTAAAAAAATCTATTTCATATTATACACAGGTGTCACAAGTTTGGAGAACCAAATGCATCTCTGAGCCCTAGTTTTCAATAGTTTGGCCAAACTTTTAGGGCAAATGCTGACCTAGCATTGCAAGTTGTAGCAGAGATTGAAGAACTCCCATCGCCTACACCAAAAGAGCAAGATGAATCAGAAGAGAAGGCTTCCTATAGCAAGCCCAAGACACAAAGGATAAATCAGTTATTGATGCAAGTGTATGAGATGGAAATTCTAGAAAGAGAGATAAAGAAAAACAATGCTACATTGACCAAGAGGAATAAGTTGCTGCACAACTCTTACCTAGAGATGAGAGAAAGGTATGTTTTTCTAAAAAGTTTAAACAAAAGATACCTAAAAGGCAACATAAGGCTGTATAGAATGATTAGGCTTCATAGGTTGCAGATGAAGGATGCAAAGCCAAACCCTAGCAGTCACCTCACATTGGAAACCCTAGCTGAAGCTGTAGGGAGCCTTCAACCTCCAGAATCAAGCCAGGTTGGTGTTAACCTTCCTAACATAGCGCCTGCTGAATAAGAAATATAAGTAGACCAACTTGAAAGAACAATTTTTGGGGTGGCTTAAGAATTTTTGAAGAATGGGGCTTTCGGTGGCTTAGGCAGACGCTGAGGCAGTTCATTAGCCACCGAAAGCACTGCTTTTGGTAGCTAACAGTTTCGATATTTTGGCCTCTTAACCACTGAAAGCAGAAAGAGGCATAGGATTGAATTTTGGCACGAAGGACCAGTTTTGGGAAAACATGAATAGCTCAAGGACAAAGTATAAAGATGAAGGACGCTGAAGAAAACATCAGGGAAGGTATGCTTCATTTTTTGCAGTGACATAAAGGAAGAAAAGGTCACCAACACTTAACTGTCTAAGTAAAACAATTACTTATCCAGCAGAGGACCAGTGGCAATGATTTCCAGTACTTACTTTAGTTATTAGAAGGTTCAAACAGTGAACGAGTTCTACATTTAGTTAGACTGGTAGTGAAATTAGGTTTTTTTGACTAATTATGCAAAAACAATCATTTTGTCTATTTTTAGTAAATCGGATCCAATTTTTCAGGATCTGAAATTTTTTGTAAAGGCTATAAAGCCTAAGACTTATTTTATTGAAAGGGTTCAACTTCGAGGACTTGTAGACCATTACTATTGTCAAGCTTCTCATATTGCTCATGACCTAATTTAAGCTCTTTTGCTAGCATATGTTCAGCTTCCATTTTTTGTCTAGTCTATGCTTATGCTTGAATGTGTTATTCAGGTTTATTCAGGTTAATTGATGTCTGATAGCTATCATCCTATTGGCATATTGATGATTTGCATTATAATTTTTTTCCTTGTTATGATTATCCATTTATATATATCTGTTTTATGTATGAATCTGCCAGCATGATAAGTTCTCCATCTCTGCACCATATTATCAAACCTCTGAAGAGTGGTAGTTAGAAGCCTTATCCCTTCTTGAGTTTCATGCATGTCTTGAAAGTGTGAGGTCCTGTAGGTCACCTGACTTGATCCACTTAGAAAACCATAAAAATATTTAAGTTACCAGGCATCCTCGAGCTGCAACCAAGAGGAGTTTCCTGGAGTGATAACACATTGATTCTCTGACTTCATTCTATATTGTAAATCGCCAGGCCTAGAGAGGTCCAGGTAAGCATCCTTATAAATCCGGGTCTTTACAATAACTTTAATTTAGCGGAAAAATGTCAGGCCACCAATTGTTTATGCTGTTATCAACCCAAATGGCACTTCTCCGTCCGAGTGCCGACTTTCCATATGTTGGTACACAAAAGGACACTATAGGATTGAAGTTTTCCTCAACACTATAGATGGGCCATGACATGAGATGCATTTACCCTTTGACCAGCATGCCATTTTAATTTTCTATGTGTCGATTTTCGAACCCGATTATCTCCATGGAAACTCGCGTACATACGTGACTATGTATGTTGACAACCAGCGTACAGTACGCGACTATTCTCATTACAACCCGCGTACAGATCAATACGCGGGTTTTCGTTAAAGAAACTCGCGTATCATACGTGGGTTGCCTATATCAATAGTCGCGTACACATCCATTCAACATTAAAAAATATAAAACATGATTAATCCAGATTACTTGAGCCCTAATCATTAACTATCTCAACTGTCTCAACCTCCTCAACCTTCAAAACTGCTCTATTTCCCAAAGGATAAATAGAGGCCTTGGGGAGGGCATTAAGGGAATGAATCTTGGAGAGCAAATTTATGCTAGTGGTATATCTTCAGAAGTATTTGGAGCAGCAGAAGTCAGAGTCCTTTGGTTGTAGAGGAGTCCTTGTCTCAGGCATTGGGTTGTACACTTATCTCATTCACTAATTGTTAATAAAGAGAATTCTTCTTCCAACTTTGTGTTGAGTCTCTTTCATGTATCATGGCTGATAAATATATTTGATTATGCACTATATATGTTGTTTATCTAACCTGTCATATATACATGTATAAGTTTGTACTTGGAGAATTCGCTCTTTGCAGGTGAAGGAGGTGCATCCCTGAAAGCTTTAGAGAGAAGCAGAGCGGGAGAAGACATAGCTTGGATCAACCGTCGATAATTGGGTGAGTCCAACATATCTTCCAATTTCCTTTTTGTACTTTAAAGATGATTGTCTGCAAGTTTTAGATGTACGTTGGTAACCCTAGACCCTAGGTTATAAGGGTGTTTATTCCCGAACAACAGAACTGGCGACTCCGCTGTGGACCTGTTGGCCTGATTTTCTGACCTAGGCCAACAAGGAGATTAAGCCCACACAAGTAGCTTAAAGCAGCTCCTGGTGTGTTTGGGATAGCAAAATCTCATAGGTTATGGTCCTACTACCAACTGAATTTTTCTCTTAAGAAGAAACTAAAATTCAGTAAAAATCTACCCTAATGTTATTTCTATCTAAATAAACCCTAAAATTAGTTTTCAACTACATAAGTTATCCTACAATTGATTTCTTAAGGAAAGTCTTCGATTTTTGAGGATTTTATATTTAATATTCTAAATATAAAAGACTATTAAAATTATTCTAAAATTACACAAACTCTATTTAACAACTGTTAAATATAAACTACACTATAATAACATTAACTAAACTATCCTATCTCAACTGAGAGCAATTTGGATATTATATTAATTATCAATTAATATAATGATGAAGAGAAAGATAAATGAGTAAGATCTAAATGAAAATATTTAAACCATCCACACTAAATCATTCTTCTATAAGTTACCTTGACAGAGAAATTGAAATAAGCAATTACTTCAGATTTTCTGAAATGTTTAATTAATTAACAACTAATAAACAACATTAAATATTTGAATAAAAGATAATGTTCATAATGAAAACATTGCAAAAATACGAATGAGATCAAAAACAAACATGAATATGTATATCATTATATCTTGAATTTTCAATAGAAACACTGATTAATTCAATTACAACAACATACTAATTCAAATACAATATTGTGTTGACAAAGTGTAATATCAATTAATGAATACAAGCATAACCAAGTATACTGCATCAAAAGTACAAGAAGAAGATTATATATTGAAATATATGATAAAAGTATCCAAAATAATACCGATTAACGATACCATTCTGAGGATTTCCAGTCACATTCCACTCCGAAGACAAAACCTCAGTAAGGAACAAAACTAGTACTGAAATAATATTTCAAATATGTTTTTCTTCAGTCACTCCATCCTCTTTTACAGAAAAATTAATAGTTTATATATAACCTCACGAGTCTCTGAATTCAATTTTTCATGAATTTTGTATTCAATACCATAAGAGGTCCAATCCTATGAAAGGGCATCGAATCTCTTCAAAAGACACTTGTCGCAAATATTACTAGAGGATAAAAATAGTCAATAAACAACTAGCCTGTATCATCTCCTGATTTTAAGAGAACTGTCATATTTGTGGTTGTTTTGAAATTCCAGTCTTCAAGAGGCATCAACGTTTGCCAACTATGATCCAAAACGTCCTGAATCTACAGAGGATAGTGATAACATGCCCACCTATTCAAACCAACAAAAGAATCTTATTAAAACCAATTTTAACAGAAATAATAAAAGAAACAATAAATTATATGCGTGCCTCCAAAATCTGCGATTTTGCAGGAATGCACTTAAAAATCTTTTATTACCTATTGACAAAGAGATAAACCATATAACTGAAAATAGAAACAATCATCAAGTTCTAGTTTGTAAATTGATCATTCTTCTGGCTTCAGAAAGTTTGGCTTTGAGCTTGATGATTACTAGCTTCTGCTGTTCTACTTGTTCAAGCAAGTGCTGGTTTGTATCTATCATTGATTTTTTTTCTATCTTGTATTGGTTCTTCTTGATGTTCATGTCCTTCCATCTATTAATCTAGTTTAATAACTCTTCCCTGAATGTCTTATTTTTGACCTCTTTCAAGGCTGCGTTTGCTTGACACTCTTTTAGTTCATTTTGCAATTCTGCAATTTTAGTCTCGTATACCCTGTCAAGGACCTGTTGGAGAGTTTCTTCCTCCTTGTCATGACATGAATCATCTGTTTGAGAAGAATCAAGATTATCTATATCTTGACCAGGTGATGGAAAACTCATAAAAGATGTCTCGGGGCCCGAACCACAAGCATCCATACACGATGGAGCAGCTTCGAACTTACCCGACTCTGTAATGTCTTTAGCCAATTTTTCACGATTATTCTCTATAAGAGTAGGTTCATCCATATGCGTGGTTTCGGGAACCAATGATGGAACATCATCCTCAAGATGGACAATCACTGGCTGAGTACTCTGTTGAGTGGCCGTAGGAACAGAGGCTGTAGGTGTAGTATTCATACTTCTAGTAATTCTTCTTGTACGAACAAACACAAGACCTTTTGGTTCAAAATCCCCTTTGTCACAACACACCTATGCTAATTGTTCTAGTTTACGCATGGAATCATCACCATGTTTTCAAGGAGTATATAGCTCAGAGGGGTTTTCATAATTAACAGCATCAATATCTTCATTTTTGGTTAATTTTCCCTCTGCCTTTGTAGGTGTACTAAAGCACTTTTCAGATAGGGATAGGTCCAAGGTTGTCTCAGCGTAACAGGGAGCTACATTCACGACCCCATCATCACTGATACAAGTACTTATAGGTGGATTTTCTTCCTAAAGCCCTTTATCCTTTGATTCAGCCTTATGAACATCACCAATTTCAGATTTTACTGGAGCCTTGTGTTTCCTACGAGTTTTGGGGGGAGGGTTTGGCCAATACTGAGTTGGCTGTAATTTAAATTCAACCAAAAATTCATCCCAATATTTACAACTCAGAGACAGTTGATGCTGGATTAAAATTTTAATTAGCCCATGATGGAACAGACTCCTATCAGGATTACCTATGGTAGTTTGTACCGAATGTGCCATTTTCTTCAGACTTTGCAATAGGTAAAATGGAAGATTAAGTTTAAATCCTTTCAATGCTAACAGTAGTCACAGATGATAATAATGCATATGAGAGAATCTTCCATCACATGATACGTACTTGACTAAGATTTCATAGAATGCTCGCCATTCTGGCTTTAAAAACTTAACCGAACCCCCAATCTTCAATTTTACACTGGCCGGTAAGGGCAACAGCAAGGACTGACATTTCTTCTTATTCACTTTCCCACCTTTAAACCATCGCTCTCCAGTTTGAGGAAGCTTCGTAGCTTCTGCAATTTTATCTTCATCGATGATAAACTTGAAATCTCCAATCTGAGCTACATTTTCTTTAAAACTCAAAGAAAATTGTTTAGTAACCTCCACGTTATGGCCACTAAAACATCTGAAGAACTGACCCCATCCAATATTTTCAAATAACAGAGCAGCTTTCTTATCGACTTCAATAAGTTCCGGTCCTGAAATTTCAAATTGACTAAGCGGAGCCATAGCTCCCTCACTACTACTCTGGTTATGGATTGAAATGAATGAAGTCGTGAAGATGGAAGGAATATGCACCCAGGTATAAGACATTACACGAAATGTCAAATCCTCACATGCTTCATACCTAACAGAGATGAGAACTCCAATTTTGGCCATTTTAATCAAATTTGGAGATGATGAGCACAACAACCAGTGTTTTCGCTATGATAAATGAATGGACTAGTCACGACTAACTGAAATTCTTCAGAAAGAAGAATGCAAAGGACATTTCAAACTCTAAATAATCTTTCATATCAGAAATCATTCGATTCAAGGATTACAAATCAAAACATTTATGACATTAAATATGGAATGATGAGCTCGTACAACATCATGAATGGAATGGTTATCAGTCATATATAACACTAAATTTTACTGATACGATTTCATTATTACACTCACAGCTGTCAATTAATTTGATAGGTATTAACCAAATCTTCATACCAATGCAGCGATCCTAGTAACAGATGTTGTCTATTAGCCATATGAGTCATATCTTTTCATTAAAGACTATCAATTGATGATTTACTCCAGATTACACGTGGAAGATAGTCGTGTTTATTAACATGATGATATAGTGTTATAATAGTAAACCCTAATGTTCTTGAAATGCATTTAACTAATGATCCGTGTTGACACTCAAACCAGGTATATACATGAAGTTTCATTTCGAAATATAGTTTTAAAACTTTATGAAATCCCAATTATTTATGTCCCAAAACCAGACTCGATAGGATATAAAGCTTATAAAACTATGACACATGAAAATTTCAAAATAATACTCATTTATTTGCACTCTCACTAGTTATATATATACAATTTTTACAAAGGAATGATATTATATTAAAGATTAAGTTACATATGAAATGTGAACTTTAGGTCTATTAAATTTTTTAATTAATAAATCACCTTTAGTTCTAGGGATTTCAAGAACTTATAATAACTTATCAATACCAAGCCCCAAACAGATTCAAAATATGTTTTCTTTAAACACCAATTAGCATACTATCCTTTTAAATATCTTAAATCAACATATATAATCAGATAAATTAATTAATGATAAAATTGATCATATATAAAATTTATGAGACTGACAGTTGCTAATTATCAAATTTATGAAAATGTTTTCATAAACTTCTAATATGTCTCTTAGCTTTTCTACAATTGAGAGTGCCTTCAAAATCGAGGATTCTGAAGGCACTCTTTTATAATCTTTAAAAGTTAAATCATAAAAGAGAGCTTATTCATTTTTCATTTCAACAAAAAATGAAGGGGTTGTTGCTAACTGCCAACAAATGGCAACGACCTGGGAGAACCAGTTATCTCTGCTCATGCAGCTTATAAATGATATAAACAAAATCTTAAAACTTATTAAAAACAATAAAAAATTCTCTATCTGAATAAAAACCATTATTTTTATTCATATTCATAAGTACAACTCAGAGATATTCCATCTTCTAAAATAGAGATCTTGTTAGAGATAAACGTAGAAATATCTTGATCGAAACAAAGTACTTCATAGTAAAAATAATCTGCACCATCAGTATAGGATATAGAAATCTACTTTTTTGAAAACTTTCCAGAATCTGTTCCGTAAACATAATAACTTTTTTTTTCTTTAAACAATAATTTTGACTGAAGACTACTATCTAGGTATGATGTTCCAATGTGATAGTATCATTCACGAGAGCTGTCTGGAATAAGAAAGCCGGCTCGTGATGAGATCTCTTGTCTCTTGATTTTTTAAACCAAAATCCATCACCCTGGTGATCAGAAATGAAGTTATCCTAGACAGCACTGATGATCATGATTAGGCCGGCTCATGATGAGACCTCCTATTCTTCAATCAAAATTATGTTTTCTTTACTAACTTTGAAATTTTTAAATTTTATAAAACGAGAGATCAATACCCAGCATGGTGACCAAATGGTAATGTCAGTCATTAATATCACTAGAAAATGAATCAACTGGCTCATGATGAGACCCATTATCTCTTGGTTTTTTTAAACCAAAAGCCATTATTAGTTTCCTAATAATGTCATACTAGTGATATTTGTGATTCTAATCAGATCGGCTTATTACTAAGACCTTCCGTCTCTCATTTTAACATTTTATTTGACTGGAACAAATTCTAAAAGTTTTCAGATTGAAAATAACTTTGAAGACTGATGGTAGAGATCTGTAAGAGTTTTTCAAAGTACAAGCTTCGAAAAAGACATTGATAAGCTATCCCAACTTTTATAAACAAAAAATAAAAGGTGAGGAATAATCTGAGTAATACTTAAAAATAAAATAATGATAGGTTTTTTATAGATTTAAGAAACTTTGATCATCCTGAACAAATTTTAAAAGATTTCAGTCTAATATCATGGTTTTTAAACTCATGAGCAAACTGACTCTTTCCAATTAGAAGATTTATTTATTTACATTTATCTCTTCAGTTGACATCTAAAGATTACTGATTTCTTATATATAAAAATTTGGCAGTCTTTAATGAAAATGAAATATTTGATTAAGAGAATCAGAACTGGTTGCAAATAGCAGAATGATTTTGAAAGTTACATAAGTCTTATGAATTTATCATCATCCTTCAATTCTATAAAATATAAATCAGTTTATACAAAATATAAAGTTATTTACAAACAGTAAACAAATTATATACATTTTAAGACCTAAAATATTAACAGAAATATTTTTTCAGGATCAGTCCATTCACTGGGAATGTTTCGAACTGACCTTCTAGTGTTTGCAGACGAAAGGTACTTGGACCTATCTTCTCAGCAATAACAAAGGGACCTAACCAAAGCTTCTGAAACTTAGTATGATCTCCTTTTTCCTCATAAACTTTATCCCATTTTAAAACTAAGTCTCTCACCTGAAATTCTCGATTGGAACTTAAGGATTGGTCAAACCAAGGCTTCACAATTTGTTGATGTTTTGTAAAGTGTTGTTTTGATTTTTCTCTTTCTTTCTCAAGCTTTAACAAAGTATTGATCCTCTTTTCCATTGCTAGACAATCTTCATCTTGAACAGATTGAGCTAACTGTAATGAAGGTAAAAATAAATTTGGTGGTAAAATAGCTTCAGTACCATAAACTAAGAAGAATGGTGAGTTACCTATCGCAGCCTTAGGAGTTACTCTGTCTGCCCAAAGGGCATTGAATAATTATGTATGCCAATCACGATGGTGAGCTGAAATAGTTATTTTGAGAATTTTCAATAAATTTTTGTTTGTTGATTCAGCTAAGCCATTTCCATGAGGATGGTAATTAGCTGAATACCTGATTTTTATTCCCTTCTCTAAGGCAAATTGTGTTAACTCAACTGATGAAAAATATGAATCATTATCAAATACAAGGGAATCTGGAACACCAAATCTTGTTATGATAAAGGATTCTAAAAATAATATAACCTAATTGGTATTTATAACCCTTAATGGTGCAGCTTCTGCCCAACGAGTAAAATAATCAGTTGCAGTTATTATATACTTATGTTGTTTAGATGAGGGAGGATTTATTGGCCCTACTATATCAATACCCCATTGCTGAAAGGGTCTTTCTACTGAAACTGGTTGTAAAGGAAAAGCAGGTTTCTTAACCCTTCCTGCAGCAAGTTGACATTCCTGGCATTTTCTGACAAAAGCATAGGAATCTTGAAATAAGGTAGGCCAATAATAGCCAGCCCTAAGAATATTATGCGCAGTAGTTTCTCCACCAAAATGACCTCCTGCTGGTCCAAAATGTAACTCCTTCAGAATTACTTCCGTTTCATCTTTGTCTAGACATCGAAGCAATACTCCATCTGAATTTCTCTGAAAAAGGACATTATCAATTAATAAATAAGGAGCAGATTTCAATATAAGTGCTCTTTTCTTCCTTGGTTCTAGGTAATCAGGGGCAGTTCCTGTTTCCAAAAGTATTCTTATGTCTGTATACCAAGAATCCTGTGGTGGAGGATAGAAATAGATCTCTTTTGTAAGCAAAACCTCATCAATGACAGTTTCAGCTTCATCATTAGGTAGATGAGCAGCTTCAGCAGCTAATTTACATAATCCTTGACCTTTGACAATCGTTGAGGGTTTAATTTCTAAGTCATACTCTTGAAGGGCTGTCATCCAAGGTGCTCTTTTCTCACCTAAATCCTTTTGTACTAACAAATTTCTGACTGGGGAATAAGGGACTATTATTTTCATTTTAGATTTCAATAGATATGGACGAAAATGTTTGACAACTTTAAAAACAGCAAAAGCTTGCTTATCAAATTCATGGTAATTAAGCTCGGCACCTTTAAAATTTGAACTCATAAAGGAGATTGGTACTTCGTTATTTTGCTAATTTAATTGGGTTAAAATTGCTGCATATGAGGTGTCAGAAGCGAAAGTATACAATATGAAATCTTTGTTAAAATCTATGCTTAGAAGGCTAGGAGCTTCTGAAATGGCTTCTAAAATTTTCTAAAATGACTCTTTTTCAGTTTGTCCCCAATTAAAAATAGCGTCCTTCTTAATCATTTTCTGCAAAGGACGAATGATTTCGAAGAAACTGGGAATGAATCTTCTAACAAAATTTATTTTACCGAGAAATGATTGCATTGCTTTCTTGCTAGAAGGGTAAGTTATTTTTGAAATGGCTTGGGTTCGTTCAGGGTCAATCATGATTCCATGTTTTGAAACCACACAACCTAATAAAATACCTTCTGAAACAGCAAATATTGTTTTTTTAGGATTTAAGGATATTCCAAATTTTCTACATCGTTCAAATACCTTTCTAAGATGATTAATATGATCTAGTCAATGTTTAGAATATATAGTAACATCATCCAAATATACAACTACTGAATGATTAATTAAGCCTCTGAAAGCAATATCCATTGCTCGTTGAAAAGTTGCCCCAGCATTGATTAACCCAAAAGGCATCTTGCGGTAAGCATATGTTCCCCATGGAGTTCTAAAAGCTATTTTCAATTGATCATCTGGGGAAACTAATATTTGGTTTTATCTTGAGAAGCCATCAAGAAGTGACAGTATCTCAGACCCGGACACCTTTTGAAGAATTTGTTCCATGGGAGGAACTGGGTAATTATCCTTTTCAGAAGACTTATTAAGATTTCTAAAATCTACACATAACCTAATATCTCCGTTTTTCTTCTTGACTGGAACTAGGTTGGCTACCCACTGTGTATGTCTGATGGGAAAAATAATCTTGGCAGCTAACAATTTATTTAGTTCCTTCTTAATTGTTGGTTCTAGTGACGGGTGATATTTCCTTAGTTTTTGTTGAAAAGGTTTTAACTCCTGTTTAATTAGATTTATGTTTTGCTGGAATTGTGTGTTAAAGGTTTTGAAATCGTCATATGTCCATGCAAAGACATCCTTAAATTTTTAAACAACTTTACAAATGTTTTTTTTTTTTTTTCCTGCAGGGTTGCAATCTATTCCTAGATTTATAGTTTGGGAATTCAGTTCTGTTCCTAAATTTATGCTTTCATACCTCATTTGAGAGCTATTAGTTTTATAGTTAGGGATAGATCTGAATTTATCTTGAATATCAAAGAAATTTTCTAATCTTAATACTGAATTAGGGATCGATTTTACCTTTTCAAAAGCTTTTTCAACTGAACAAAAATCATTTATTACCGAAAAATCTCGCAGATTTTCATCATGAGTAACTTCATCAATGGTTGAATCTTTAAAGGTATCCTCATTCATCAGAAAATTCAGCACCTGCACATCATTATCAAATACACGCCAGTTAAAAACATTATCTAGTATAGAAGGCCTAAAAATCAATTCTACTGAAAAGAAATCTGGTGTAAGATTTTCTGGCGGAATTAGTTTTGATGCTACATTTACCAATAAATCTGCTTCTTGATTTTGAGTTCTTGGAACTGAAATTATGTTAAATGCATCAAAGTGTGAAATGAGGTTCCATACCTCTCGTTGATAATTCTATAAATGTTCGGAAAGGCAATGAATGGAGTTACGAACCTGTCTGACGATGATTTCGGAATCACCGTATGGAATTATCTCTTTGATATCCAAATCAATTGCTTTTTTCAAACCCTGTATTAAAGCTTCATATTCCACAGTATTGTTTGTACAATTAAATTCCATCTTACAAGCTATACATGTTTTATTTCCCTAAGGGTCTACCAGCAGGCAACCAGCTCCGGCTCCTTCTTTAGATTTTGCACCATCAAAATATAGATTCCAAGTAGAACTATTAACAACTACTTTACTTTCTATAATATTTACAATATTAAGATTATCTGCATCATTAATAATTTCCTTGAATGGAGAATCAGGAGAAATAGATGTCACATTTCTAATTTCTGATTGCTGTTTATTTTCAAAAAAAGCAGAATGTTCAGCTTTAAAATTACCAAATCCCAATTCATACATGTAATTCCCCATAATGCAATCTGAAAATAAAACAGGTTCACTAGGATCATGTACTTCTATCACAGTTTG
>LPNX011086842.1:966453-981578 GCA_001517045.1 Pseudotsuga menziesii | reverse complement strand
CAATAGGTAAAATGGAAGATTAAGTTTAAATCCTTTCAATGCTAACAGTAGTCGCAGATGATAATAATGCAGATGAGAGAATCGTCCATCACATGATACATACCTGACTAAGATTTCATAGAATGCTCGCCATTTTGGCTTTAAAAACTTAACCGAAACCCCAATCTTCAATTTTACACTGGCCGGTAAGGGCAACAGCAAGGACTGACATTTCTTCTTATTCACTTTCCCACCTTTAAATCATCGCTCTCCAGTTTGAGGAAGCTTCGTAGCTTCTGCAATTTTATCTTCATCGATGATAAACTTGAAATCTCCAATCTGAGCTACATTTTCTTTAAAACTCAAAGCAAACTATTTAGTAACCTCCACGTTATGGCCACTAAAACATCTGAAGAACTGACCCCATCCAATCTTTTCAAATAACAGAGCAGCTTTCTCATCGGCTTCAATAAGTTCTGATCCTAAAATTTCAAATCGACTAAGCGGAGCCATAGCTCCCTCACTACTACTCTGGTTATGGATTGAAATGAATGAAGTCGCGAAGATGGAAGGAATAGGCACCCAAGTATAAGACATTACGTGAAATGTCAAATCCTCAAATGCTTCATACCTGACAGAGATGAGAACACCAATTTTATCCATTTTAACCAAATTTGGAGATGATGAGCACAACAGCCAGTGTTTTCGCTATGATAAATGAATGGACTAGTCACGACTAACTGAAATTCTTCAGAAAGAAGAATGCAAAGGACATTTCAAACTCTAAATAATCTTTCATATCGGAAATCATTCGATTCAGGGATTACAAATCAAAACATTTATGACATTAAATCTGGAATGATGAGCTCGTACAGCATCATGAAAGGAATGGTTATCAGTCATATATAACACTAAATTTTACTGATACGATTTCATTATTACACTCACAGCTGTCAATTAATTTGAGAGGTATTAACCAAATCTTCATACCAATGCAGAGATCCTGGTAACAGATGTATTCTATTAGCCATATGAGTCATATCTTTTCATTAAAAACTATAATTTGATGATTTACTTCAGATTACACGTGGAAGATAGTCGTGTTTATTAACATGATGATATAGTGTTATAATAATAAACCCTAATGTTCTTGAAATGCATTTAACTAATGATTCATATTGACACTCAAACCATGTATATACATGAAGTTTCATTTCGAAATATAGTTTTAAAACTTTATGAAATCCCAATCATTTATGTCCCAAAACCAGATTCGATAGGATATAAAGCTTATAAAACTATGACACATGAAAATTTCAAAATAATACTCATTTATTTGCACTCTCACTAGTTATATATATATACAATTTTTACAAAGGAATGATATTATATTAAATATTAAGTTACATATGAAATGTGAACTTTAGGTCTAATAAAAATTTTAATTAATAAATCACCTTTAGTTCTAGGGATTTCAAGAACTTATAATAACTTATCAATACCAAGCCCCAAACAGATTCAAAATATGTTTTCTTTAAACACCAATTAGCATACTATCCTTTTAAATCTGTTAAATCAACATATATAATCAGATAAATTAATTAATGATAAAATTGATCATATATAAAATTTATAAGACTGACAGCTGCTAATTATCAAATTTATGAAAATGTTTTCATAAACTTCTAATATGTCTCTTAGCTTTTCTACAATTGAGAGTACCTTCAGAATCGAGGATTCTGAAGGCACTCTTTTATAATCTTTAAAAGTTAAATCATAAAAGAGAGCTGATTCATTTTTAATTTCAACAAAAAATGAAGGGGTTGTTGCTAACTGCCAACGGGACCCCAACTGCTATGGGTTATATTCTATAGATCAGTGCCCAGTCTTTGCCTTGATTCAATGTGTGGCGTCTTGTCTTGGTTCATGCTTAGAGTGGTGTTTGAAGACCTTTAAAATTTTTCTTTTTATTTGAAAATTTTATACCTTTACGCGGGTTTCTCTTGCACATAGTCGCTTACAGAGGTCGGCGTATGCGGGTTGCTCTATAGCACAGTCACGTACGATAGGAAGGTTTCCCTTGTACACAGTCGCGTACAAGCCTGAACACAAAGTTTTTGGTTAGGGTTTGCTTGTCCTTATCCTTTTATAGATTTTGTCTTGCTGACTGGCCTTCTTTATGAGCATTGCACTGTGAGTTTCATGACCTTGTTAGCCATATCTTGTGCTTTCTTGTAAAGCTCTTGAGTTCTTATTGTTTGGATTGTCTGTCTGTTAGCAATTTGAAGTGGATTTTCCTGTTGGGTAATAGGCTTAAGTGCTAGTTTTCTAGATCAGTGAGCAGGGTTCTAGACACTATATATTCCATTCTATTTTCGAATAGTATTGGTTTGTCACTTGCCTTTGTTTGAGTTCAGTGATTTCTATTCACTGTGCCTTCCCAAGCTAGGGTTCCAAGTCTTCCTTAGATGGTTGATCTTTGGTTCTATGAGTCTGCTTTAATTCATTTTGCTTGTTTTATACAGTTAGTTTATTCAAGCATACTCAAACCTTTGAGGGCATTGCCTCTGATGCTTCGGGATGGAAGAAGTTTTTAGATGCCCAAGTGGGACCCTCCTCATAAAGGATCGGTCATTTTTGTAATATGTAACCTTTTTTGAAAAACCTTTGAGAAAAGTCAAGCATTGGGAAATGAAGAATTGGGAAGCCCAAAGGTTACTTTGGGCAGCCCAACCATCTTGCCTTTTTGTATAAATGTAATGGACTAAGAGGGAAAAAGGGCTTTTTCCTAGTTAGACATGGAAACGATATTGTAAGAAGAACTATTTCTCTTTGCAATAAAGAAGCATTGTTTGCCTGTTGGAGAAAGAAGGGTGGCATTTTCAAATGTTATTCTGTGGATGGCTGAAAGATGAACTATTTTGTTTTTCCAGTTTCTGTCCATTAACCGTGAGATCGTTCTAACTCTTAGAACCTATGTTCTTATTTCGATGATTTCTGGTTTATTTTGTGGAATTACCACCGTGAGTAATGTATGCTGTTCATAAAACAACTGGCTATCTGATTGTTGAAATATCTTTAATCGTTCATGTATTGTACAAAGAAATGTCAGCTACCTGTAATTTCTCTTTATGATGCATGCACATACACATTACTCATAATTAAATTACAATTTGCTCCCCGAGGATAGATAGATAGATAGATAGATAGTTAGTTTATTTCACTGCTGCACATGTGACTCAAATGCTTGTGAGCCTAAGACAAGAGGTAAGAACCTGCGCATCACATTGTGAACGCTCCTTGTATCTTTCTCACCCTGCATGGTTAATTAGGCATCTGCATATCATAATAAAGTCAAAAAATACAAAAATATACACGGTGGACCGGGCCGCAACCAGTAAAACCTTTGTTTTTGTTACTTTGACCTATGGTAGCCGAACCGCAAACCGGACAGATTCCCCACACCAAACAATCACGGGCTAGTTGGGAACGTTGACTAGGGAGAATCCCTTTCTGTTGTTTCCTGCAAATTTCTAGGCCTCAACAGTTCTAGTGCTAGAAGGAGGGCCTCCAGTGCATGGCTGGCTGTGGAAACTTATTTTTCCCAAGATTACCCCACCAGCAGATGTTTGAAGCTTGTAACCTGACCCAAGTACTTACAGGTTCCGGTTATACCTTTAAAGTAAGAAAGCCTATTCTCACCCTACGTTGCTCTTTACTCAGACTTTGTTCTTGTACCTGTGCCTATGGCTGGCATAAATGCAAATCAGCCCAACCCTCTGCCGGCATGGAAAGCTAGAACCCCTTTGAACCTCACACCTCCATTGCATAACCTACCTCAAGATTTTGATAAGCTGCTGCCTAAGTTTGACCCTGAGGAAAGGATTGTTGTAGATGACCACTTACAAAGTTTCTATTTGGCGGTAGAAGGTTTAAGGGCTGGGGAGTACAAAGATGTTGTCTATAGATTATTTCCTCATACCTTGAAAGGGGTAGCTGCTTCATGGTATTTTGCTCTACCTGCAAACTCTATTCCTGATTGGGACACCTTTGAAAGGGTTTTCAGAAGTAAATACACAGCCCAAAAAACACATGCCTCATTGATGAAAGGTCTTGGTTTGTTAAGGAAAGAGAATAATGAGAAGGTACGTAGTTTCACTCAAAGATTTTCAATATACCTAAAGAAATTTTCTGAATCTGACAGACCCTCAGACAAAGTCTTAATTGAATATTATACCTCAGCCCTAGGACCTGAGTTGGCCATGTATGCCAAGATGAAATACAAACCTACTTTGGTAGAGACTTATGAAGAGGCAGAAAGGGTAGAGGTTGAAAGGGAATGTGTAGAAGATTATCCTGATTTACCTGGAGAGAAAGCTACAAATAGAAGAACGTTATTGCTGTCTAAACCTAAAGAGGAACAATCACATGATTATCAAGGAATGCTGAAAATGATGCAGAATCTATCCAACAGAATAATAGATATGGAGAAAGTGAGGGAAGCTCAGAAAACTCACAAACCCTACTACCAAAAAAGAGAGGATGGCAACCAATGGAAAATACCTCCACCAAATTTACCATCAGTAAACATAACAGAAGTAGGGGGTGATAATTTCTGCACTTTTCACCAACAACCTCATTCGGAAAAGAAGTGCCCTCAATGGTTGAATTCGATGACATTGGTTATGAATCAGCTGCTAGATTCTAAATTAACCAAGGATAGTGGCAAAGAGGAAAAGGAAAACCAGAATATGGAGAAACAAAATAATGACACTATGTTTTCATGGAATGGTATCTCACTGTTTGACACTGAAGAGAGCGCTCCCAAAACTGAATGCACACCTACATCAACAGAGGACATGGATTTAACAATTTCAAAGATCAAAAGACTGCAAAATAATGTCAGGAGATAGGCAGATGTGAATGTTAAAAATAAAACACCTGAAGTCACTACGGTCAACTAGGAAACCAAACCAATTAGTGAGCCTGTCAAAACTGTAGAAGAAAAGGTATGTGTTAATGGGGGAAACACTAATGAAATTGGAGATCTTGAAGAGGATATACCTACTCAAAACCAACCAGGAGAAGAAGACATAGAACTAGGTTGGGAAGAGAAAGCTGATACCCCACCTTTTCTTTTGACCCTAGAAATGCTAAATCATAATGTGCATAAGTGCTTAGTAGATTATGGATCAGCGGTGAATTTTATGCCATTGGAGATTTGCAAAAAGATTAATTGACAGCCAGGGTCCACATTTTGTGAAGTAACGCAAGTAGACAGCACAGGTGTCAAAGTAGTGGGAGAAATGAGAAATGTCCTCATTCGCTTGTCTGTAAACAACAAGATTTGTCAATTTATTGACATTACTGTGGCTGACATACCTAGTGGATATGGGCTTATTCTAAACAGAGATTGGTCTGCCAGGTTAAAAGGCTATTTTGCTTCATATTGGTCTCATTTATTGTTGCCTCTCACAGGTACCCCAAATAAGATTAATATTTTGAGAGAGCCTTACATGAAGCATACTGTCACTAAACTGGGAGAAGGTAATGATTCAGCTGATTCTGTCCTGGGAAATTATCTGACTGAGCTTAAACCAAGACATCATACCTCAAGAAAGGCCAGTTCTAAGATTAACTATCAGCCTGAGCTTCTTCAACTTCCTCAGGATGATGAATATGAATGTAGGATTGTAGACATGTGTTCAATTGCAAAAATAGCCCAGCTAGACCATGGTTAGATATCTTATGTCTATAATCCATCCCACCCCTTAACTTGTTTGACTGAAGATTCGTAAGGGCGGGCACCTTTTTTCTTTTTCTTTTTCTTTGTACATAAATAAATTGATTTGTTTGCTTTAATTCTTTGATTATTGATTTGAGGTTGTTCTATTTTAATTTATAGCTTTGATGATGTCTTTTTCACTGCTTTGTTAATAGTTCTGTTGATTTTGAATAAAGAGGCAAACTTTTGGTTGCAATGGAAACATCAGGGTTCTTTATTAACTGAAATCTTGAGCAAAAGACTGTTCTTTAAAGTATAGAATGTCTTCTAGTAGCAGTGTTCCTAACTGGCCATGTATTCATTGAAGTCTTACTTAACCCCTGTAAATAAGTCAGAAGTAAAATAGGTCTGGAATACTATTTCGAGGCTCCATCCATTTCACATCTTAAGTATCCAAGGGGGTGACAACAAAATATCCATGGAAAGGAAGCATAGTAAACGGTATATCATATATAAATGATCCCATGCCATAATTTTAGAAAAAACTAAAAGCTATCAAGAGTCAAAACTCCTTAAAGAAACAAGACATATCAAAGCAAACTATCAAAAGCATGAATTTCAAATTGCCGAAAGTTCCTCTCCGTCCATGAGGTGAAATGCCAATTCTTCTCTCACACAAAAGGGCACTATGGGATAGACGAACCTGAATAAAATTCAGAAAGAAAGGCAAATGGAGGACTCAAAAGAACTAAAGTTCTAATGGCACAAAAGTGCAATTGGCATGGGAATGAGGAACAAAAGGATAATGCCGTTTACTATCTGTTACAATCCTGTGGCGTCCAAGCATGAAACTACCTAAGGACGGGTAAAATAAACCTCATTTATTAGGCCTCAAAAGAGTTATTCAGACTTGCAATATTTCTGATGTTACCATTTCCCAAAGGATGGACTACTTCTCAATGGTTTAGATGCTTAAGTTGGCCAGCCTAGGGATACAAACATCTAGAAGATTTCAATTTTTATTCAGACGGTCTTGCACTGGGAAGGAGTTAATTCAGAGATTCTGGGGTTCACCAGGTAGTCACCAATTGTTGCAGCTACAACAAATTCCCAAAATTCCCAAAATTTTAGGACCCTCATTTGCTTTGGATTAGTTGATTTTCTTCTTTGTCTTCCTATGTTTGGATTGATCTACCACTTGCTTTAATGCTTGAAAAGATCCAATGTCTAATCAAATTTCATTGCTCTTGTTGACTGCATTCACAGCATGTTCGAATTGGAAGGACTTGTCATTTCTTTCTCCGCCATTGCGGATAGACTTTCGGTTTTAACTTCGACTTTTCTCCCGTTTCGATTGATTTTCATCGGCTGCTTTTTTGTTTTGGCATCGAAACTTTTATGATTTCTTTATCCGCCATTGTGAAAGGAAATATGCTTCCTCTTCCGATCAGTGCTTTGACGTTTTGGGTCTGTTTTTCATTTCCATCGCTTCCATAAGTCGCGGGCTTCCGCCGTTGCGGCTGCGGGGAGCCTTCCCCTTCCGGCGTTGTGGATGGCAAATCGCAATCTCTCCCGATTATGGCTTGAAGTTTTGCTCCCACGTTGATTGTTTACATCGAACCCATAAGTCTTCGGCTGCCACTGTTGCGGCTGTTAGACGTTTTTTCCTTCCGGCTGTTTGAGTCATTTTAAGCCCGTTGTTGCGGAAGGTCGGACCTTTTGTTAGCTCCACCGTTGCGGCTGCCGAACGCTTTTCCTTCCGATCTCTTAGACGTTCCGTTTCCAACTTAAGGCCCGACGTTGTAGATGATGGTGCGCTTTACGGTTCCGCCGTTGCGGATGAAAGAAACGCTAGCCCTTTCGAAGTGTATGCATGTTGCTTCCGACTTAACTTTACTCATTGCGGATGGCTTGGCGCTTCGATCATCTGTCGTTGCAGAAGGGCGTTTGCTTTCATCTTCCGATCCAAGAATGGTCTGCCATTCGATATGTTTGACCTCGCGAAGGGCTTAGCGTTTTAGCCTTCCGCCGTTGCGGAAGAAAGCATACTTTCATCTTCCAATTCAAAAGCTCTCCACCGTCCGATCTTTGCTCGCCCGTTGTGGTTGACTATATATACGGGGTCGAGGTGTTAGATTATTCTATTATTATTTTTTGACCGCCGTGTTCTGTCGCTATCGTGCTGTCGAGTGCTCGAGCTTGTTTGGACCCTAGTGCTGGTACCCACGTCCAAGTGGCAGCTGTGGAAGCCCGACTGTCTTCGTCCCGCCTTACACGCCGGTTACACATCAGTGCCAGGTAGGCTTCGTTTTCCTTTCCCTTTCTGTTGAACGTTTGGGGGTTATGCTTGCTACGGTGATTCGTTTTCCCAACTGTTTACTCGACCCCGTAATTGTCTATATATTTGGAGGATTTCGGATCATAGTAGACCGTGGGAGGGCGGTTTGACATGCAGAGTAGTTTTCCCCTCACCGTCGTTTATTTTGCAACCCTGTGCATGGAGAGTGAGGGGTTTGGCGCAGACGGCTGTTACGCTGTTTGCACCAAACCGCCCTACGTAATGATGGTGGGTAGGAGATAGGTTTTCCATGGCATTCCTTGGGGGTCTGGGACTGTTTTTGGTGTTTTGGGCTTCCATGTCGTTTGAACCCCAATCGTTTTCATCACGTGGTTCCGCGCGACCTCAGTCGAGCTTAGTGTCGAACCCCTAGCCTGCTAAAAGGGCTATGTCATTACTCTCAGTGGCTGAGCATGGCACCGTTGAAGAAAATCGCGTTGAAGAAAACCACATAGTTACCGCTGTCTTTCCCGCTCAGCGAAACGACCATGGCGTGCGCAGAGAGCCGAGATTTGTTGCATTTTAATGTAGATCTATTGCTGTTTTGAATATGGTTGATAGAATTGTTTAATAGCCTACAGCAGTGGTAGATTGCACATTTTACTGTATATAACTATGTTTCATCATGCTAGACATAAACTAAGTCACTGAACGCTGCACATTGGGTTTAATAGTTATGTCAGTTAGGCCATTTTAGTCTATACATGCATATATTTTCTTCATTGATTGATTGCTATCATGTTAATCATGGAAAAAATGGCACACTGTACATTAATGTATACCAGTTTGTCACTCAGCCAAAAGGGCTTAATGTTACAATTTTATGGCAGGAAGAGCTCACAATGTCAAAGAGACAAAAGAAGAAGGCCCCTGTGGTCAAAGAAGAGCCCGAATTAGAAATTGTCACTAAAACTGAATACATATACGAAGACACTAAGTGCATTTCTGGTATTGAACCTGAATATCAGTGGGGGGAAGTATATAGATTGATCACCCGCAGAGAGGTTCCTGACATGGTCTTAGAAGAAGAATCCTTATATGCCAACATAGAAAGATCTTCTATGATGAAGATCGCCACCAGACCAATGCTAATCCCGTGCTCTGAAGTAATCGGATGGATTCTACCTCGGCCAGATGTCACAACAATGATTCTGGGGGATGTTAACAAACAGGGCTATGCTGCATATAGCCCTGGATATGTAGCTCTGGCTTATCACCTGCCAGAAGCCCGAGTCTTTTTATCTGATGATTGGCTAAACAACATTAGAATGGATCTGGTGGAGACATTTAAAAAGATGGTGTTGCAAGGAAAACATTACAGATACAGAACAACAGGTGATTATGATATAGCTATCTTAAGGGCTCCCTACAGGTTCATAGCTTTAATGCTGAACCATATTTTTGGAAGAGCACATGGTATATTCTTCAAGTTAGAATGGATCCCAATCATTTTTTATGTTGCAACCCAAGGGACAATTTTCAACTGGGCCAACATCGTATCCAATAGTCTTTCCGCTTGCTTGGCTTCAGCTTTGGGAGGAGTACACCAGAAGGGATCAGAATTCTATATGAGTTCCATACTGATAGACTGTATATTATGAAACCAGCCTTTCCCTGGTCTCAGGTGCATCTAGGACAGGGAAAGAATGCCTGTTTATGCTGCTTATAAACCATTGTGGGCACATAAATATCACAACCATTACAGAGAAGTCTGTGAACACTTCCTTATGCCCCTATACAAACTCATTTTCCTGAAGGAGTGTGATTGTATGTCGGAGGAGGCCTTGCAAGTAATAGCGGAGTATGCATACTACTATTTGACTGAAAATGGCCTGTACTTCAGAATGTTTGGAGGTTCGAGAGCACCTTCCCTGCTGCCTAAATACACAACTGATTACATTATTCACAAGGAGGCAGTCAGACAAGTGTTCCTGGATGGAATAGGCAGCTTTCTATTTGAGCACAAGAAGACAGCCTATCCCCCTTTGCCCTTCAAGCTAGGAAGCTACAAGTTCACCAAAGTGAAGAAGGCCGATGAATTTGTAGAAGAACTAGAAAGATTTCATTTTGGCGAAATGCCCTTCCATAGGAATGATACTCAAGGCAAAGTGGCTGAACATTGTAAAGAGCACAATGTCCATTTTAAGTATACCCACCATTTTTATAAGGAATAATATGTCTTCCGAAATGCCTTGAACATGACAGCACTGAGGAGAAGATTCAAGAAGAAGATCACCACCAAAGGTGGGAAGGGGGATGAATAGGCTAAGGCTGAGGAAGAAGCCAAAAGGAGAAATGAAGAAGCTCAGAGGTTGGCACAAGAAGCTGCAGGATGGCTGCATACAGAAGAAGAAGCAAAAATAAGAGCTGCTTAAGAAGCAGTTGAGAAAGCGGAAGAAGCAGCTAAAGAAGCAGAGGAAGCCACTAGAAAAGAAGCAGACAAAGCGAAGAGAAAGCTCGATGAGGAGATACAAAAGTAGGAAGCAGAAAGGATGAGACTGGCACAAACAGATACCGAACAGTCAGCTGCTGGTACAGCTGGAGGGCAGACTCAAGATAAGGAAACCCCAAAAGTCCAGGATCCACAAGTGCCTGCTGCCAGCACACCCATGGTCCCCACACTGAAGCTGATCCCCTTTGTGCAGAAAAAGGGAGAAGAAATCCCTGATTTTAACACTGTGTTTTATGATAGGGCTACAAAGAGGATAGTAAAGAGAATAGAAAAGAGGGTTGAAAGAGGAGATATGCTTGGTAAAATGATCATGGATATGGCTGTTATGTTGGGAACAGACCAAGATCCAAGATTCACCCTGCGAGCCGGGACTGCACTAATCCACGCCTCAGAAGATAACATGGACAAGGTAATAACTGACTTGGAGTAGTCCAAGAAGTCCTCTGCGGAGTTGAAATATACATTGAGGAGAGAGAGAGAAGAAAGCAATAGGCTTAAGAGGAAATATGAAGATATGCAAAGGGAAATGAAGTCCTCAAGAGCTGAAGTACAGGCCCTCCAAGTAGAAAGACAGGTTATGGAAAATACACAGGAGGCTCTGGAGAAAGTGCAGAAAGAATGTCAAGAGCTGAAGATAGAAAAGGAATGGCTACAGGAGAAGGTAGAAGAGCTAGAAGAGCAGCAAAATACTATCTTACAGGCCAGTGAGATGCACTCCCAAGAGCAGAAAGAGAAACATCAAGAGCAGATTTCTTCTCTGACAGCTGCTCTGGAGGAGGCAAGGGAGCAACAGGTTAACCTCCAGCCATTCAAAGAGCATGTCTTGGCCCAAAAATCCAAGATGCTGTAGCTACATACTGCTGTTGAAGAGGAGAGATGTAGAGTGCTGCAGATCGACGACCGATTGGAAGAGATATTGGAAACTGCATCTTACTTTGTGGACAGATCTCAGGTCGTCCTCGAGGTCCTGGCTACAAGAATGGCGAGGTTGGAAAGCAATGAAGAAACTCTAGCAGAGCTGCCATCAAAAGATAAACAAGCCCTCAAGCGAGATTATGACTTAATAGAATTTGCTATTAACACTGCAGAGGATTTCAAGAAAGCAGTCAAGAAGACAAAGGGAGCCTGCACGGAATTTTTTAGAAGAGTGCTCATTACATACAACCGGTGCCAGGTAGAAGCAGAGCAGAGGCTGGATGATTTCCCAGACCACAATTCATTTGTGGAGATGTTGCAGAAAAGACATCAGGATGAAGAAGCAAGAATGCAGCACATTAAAGCCATTGATGGCCAGATTCTGAGAAGCGAAGTGGGCCATTCAACCGTTAGTGTGCAGCTTTTGGAAGACTAGCTTCGGTTGAGCATAGCCAGAGTTGAGGCTATAAAGAACCAGGCTGAAAAATTTGAAATCAACATTCAGTTTTTGGAACCCTGCGTGTTTGAGGGCACTGCCTCTGATGCTTCGGCATGGAAGAAGTTTTTAGATGCCCAAGTGGGACCCTCCTCCTAAAGGATCGTTCATTTTTGTAATATGTAACCTTTTGTGAAAAAACTTTGAGAAAAGTCAAGCGTTGGGAAACGAAGAGTTGGGAAGCCCAAAGGTTACTTTGGGCAGCCCAACCATCTCACCTTTTTGTATAAATGTAATGGACTAAGAGGGAAAAAGGGCTTTTCCCCAGTTAGACATGGAAACGATATTGTAAGAAGAACTATTTCTCTTTGCAATAAAGAAGCATTGTTTGCCTGTTGGAGAAAGAAGGGTGGAATTTTCAAATGTTATGCTGTGGATGGCTGAAAGATGAACTATTTTGTTTTTCCAGTTTCTGTCCATTAACCGTGAGATCGTTCTAACTCTTAGAACCTATGTTCTTGTTTCGATGATTTCTGTTTTATTTTGTGGAATTACCACCATGAGTAATGTATGATGTTCATAAAACAACTGGCTATCTGATTGTTGAAATATCTTTAATCGTTCATGTATTGTAGAAAGAAATGTCAGCTACCTGTAATTTCTCTTTATGATGCATGCACATACACATTACTCATAATTAAATTACAATTTTCTCCCCGGGGATAGATAGATAGATAGTTAGTTTATTTCACTGCTGCACATGTGACTCAGATGCTTGTGAGCCTAAGACAATAGGTAAGAACCTGTGCATCACATTGTGAACGCTCCTTGTATCTTTATCACCTTGCATGGTTAATTAGGCATCTGCATATCATAATAAAGTCAAAAAATACAAAAATATACATGGTGGACCGGGCCGCAATCGGTAAAACCTTTGTTTTTGTTACTTTGACCTACGGTAGCTGAACCGCAAACCGGATAGATTCCCCACACCAAACAGTCACGGGCTAGTTGGGAACGTTGACTGGGGAGGATCCCTTTCTATTGTTGCCTGCGAATTTCTAGGCCTCAACACTTCCTTGAGCCGGAAGATTCATCATGCTGCTGATTTTCAACTCTAGGCTTGGGAGCATCAAATTTAGTTTTCTAATTTTTCTGCTGCTTTCCTTTATCCTTCACATCTTTGGGCCCCGAGACATGGAGGGCTTGATCATGGGAAGATCGGATGATCCCCATCTGGACAAGCTTGTCATGTTCATTAGTTAGGGACTCAATGAAGGCATTGAGTGTAGGAATCTTCCATCCGGGGGTTGTGAGTTTCCCCACACAGAATGCAGAAACAAAAACTGAATAATCAGCCCCGAGTTTGGAGAGGATGGCTAGGATGAGCTGATCATTCTCCTTCTCCACTTTGCATTGCTTCAAGAGGAAAACAATATACTTGAACTTTGTAAAGAAATCATTCAGAGTCTCGAAATTGGAAGGTTGGAGAGACATGAGTTCATTTTCGAGTTGGTAAACTCTCTAGTCATCATGCTTTCTGTATAGAGATTCCAATTTGTCCCTTATTTGTTTCGGTGTCTTCAAATCCGTGAGATGGAAGAGAAGGTCATCGAAAATAGAGAGGCACAAGAAACCGAAGGCTTCATCCTTCTTGTTCAAGAATCTTGATTTTTCTATGGCGGATCCAGGCTCAAATTCACTGTCCATGGTGACTCTATGGAGTCCTTTGGAAAGCAGCTGAACCTCCATTTTACTTTTCCATGTGTGGAAATTGTATGGACTCAACAGAGGTACTGAGGAGGCCATATGGATATGTTGTAGAAAATGCTTCACCTGTAGAAACCTGAAAATCAAAACATAAAGGGAAAAATAAGGTCAGACAGCCTGCACATTCTAGGCTTTCATCACACTCAGCATAGTCAATCAAGCAAGCTTGATCAACAAGTTCTTTACTTGGGATATTTAGTGGTAAGCCTTGGCTTCTGGTGCAGTGCTGGAATTTTGAGCTATTACTCACTTTTCATGGAGAAATCTGTCAAAAATCTTGTTTTTGAGAGATTTATCTTCATCCCGCCGTATGCTCTGATACCATATTAATTCTTGCACATGATCTAGGAACTAGGAATCAAAATCATCAAAGAATAATTAACAAATACTCATGAATTGGTATTAATCGGAACCGAAATTGGTTTCCTCTCTGTATATTTAATAAACAATGAATGGTTACAATACCAATGTCAAGAAATAACTTAACTCCATGAAGAATTCGAATACCTAAGGAGACAATTCGAATTCAGTGAGTGAGTCTGGCTTAAATTACTCTTAGATGTTCAATCACACTCAGTTAACCACTTGACCAAAAACCTAATTGACTTATCAAACCCTAACTGAAGTCAGAGTGCAATAAATGACTGAATCTCAACTGAAGGAGATCAAACACATGTCATAGCAAGCCAACCATCAAGTGCTAGTGCTCCATGACTTCAATGAACCCCGATGAGGTTAACTGAAGCTGAACTGACCATCGAAAGTTGGTGGAGGCGCCTTGTTGACTCCAGATCATTAAATAATAATAAATAATCATTAAATAATATATTTAATGATAGAAGGTGCCTTAACTGACTGGTTGAACTGATTGTAACCACCAGTTAGCAATTAGGTGCATTAATGTCACTCAGATCACCCCCGGAGTGCTCCAGTTAGCCTCCTTGACTGTAGGAAGGCATGGGTGTGACTGGATGATGGCAATTAATGCTCCACTGATGTTAATTAATGTCAATTATACTTAGGATAGTGGCTTAACTAGGCCAATTTGACCAAAAGAGTGTGTGTGATGGTAAATGTCTCCAACAGACCCGACACTGTTGCTGGAAATTAGGGCTTTTCACAGAAGTGGAATTTTTCAGTGAGCCCAGGCCTGGATTGATCTCCTCCCCAAAATAAAAGTTAGGAATCAAATTCAAAGCATTTGGTTGGATAGAACTCCAGAAAAGAAAAACCCTAATTAGCTCTTGAACCAGCACTACAAGATTTCAACTCCAAATCCAGATCCGACATCTTGACCTGATAAGATCTAAATATTTTGTATTTCCATTTGAGTTTCTTAGTTAAGATGTCTCATCATACCAAGCTTGATGAAAATCTTGAGGGAGCTGATAACTTCCAACCCTAGAAGTATAGGATCTCCCTGGTACTAGAAGAAAATGAGTTGGACTCCTATATCAGTGAAAAGGTTCCAATTCTAGAGGGAGATGATTCCAAGGCCTTACATAAGAAT
>LPNX011086842.1:953501-966424 GCA_001517045.1 Pseudotsuga menziesii | reverse complement strand
TTCTATCAAGGATCACCTCATACCACAGGTGTCCTCCCTCAAGACACCTAAAGCCATGTTTGATGCCCTAACCAAACTGTTTGAAGGGAAGAACATCAATCAGAGGATGAATCTAAGGAACTAGTTGAAGAATGTAAAGATCCAAAATGAGGAGACCATCCAATCATACTTCACAAGGGTCTCTCAGATCAAAGAATAGATGGAAGCAGTAGATGAAGAAGTGGAGAATGCAGAAATTGTGATGCCAACCTTGAATGGCCTCCCTAGGTCATGGGATTCTTTCATCAAAGGAATCTCTGCTAGGAAGAATTTAGTCAAGTTCAGTAGACTGTGGGAAGAATGTTCATAAGAAGAAGCTCGGATAGCAGCTCAAGAAGAAAAGATGAGAAGTGAAGATCAATCTCTCACAGTACACTCCAGGAAAGGAAGAAGGGAAAATAATCATCACCAAGGTAAGCATTCTCATAAGAAAAACAATCCTGTAACATGGGATCCATCCAAACTCAGATGTTATACATGTGATGAAATAGGACACTTTGCTAGAAATTGTCCCATGAATAAGAATGGATCCAAGAAGAAGAAGAACTCCAAAAGAAGACATCATGCTCACACTGTTGAGGATGATGATCCTCCCAGGAAGAGAGTAAAACAAGAAAGTGAAGATGAATGTGTTCTGATCTCTGCTCTCATGGGAACTGTCACTGATGGAAGAAAATATTGGCTTATTGACAGTGGCACTTCCAAACACATGACAGGTTTCAAGGAATCCTTTGAGAAACTATCCGAACATAATTCACCCCATAAGGTGAAACTTGGGGATGACTAACAATATCCCATAAAAGGTAGTGGTGAATCCTCCTACAAGCTAGACTCCAAAAAGTCTATGAAAATGAAGGATGTCTTGTTTGTACCAGGACTAAAGAAGAATCTTCTATCCATATCGACAATGGATGCAAAAGGCATGAGGGTTGCATTTGTAGATGGCCAAGTCCTCATGTGGTCAAGAGGAAAGACTATTGACAATGCAATAGTGATTGGAGAACAAGAAGGAGGATTATACAAATTGAAGGGCCATCCAGAACAAGCTTTGGTCCATGACACAGTAGAGCCAAATGAACTTTGGCACAGAAGGCTTGCACATGTTCATTACAAAGCACTACCACTTGCAAGCAAAGTTGTTGAAGGTCTTCCAGAAATTCAAGAAAAACATGAAGGGGTCTGCAAAGGGTGTGCGAAAGGAAAGAACACAAAGGAGACATTTCCAAGTAGCGAGAGCAAAGCAGAAGGAATCTTGGAAATCATCCACTCCGATGTATGTAGACCAATGTCATCAAGTTCACTAAGCGGGTATGTATACTATGTTTCTTTCATTAATGAATTTTCTAGAAAGACATGGATTTACTTCATGAAGAACAAAGATGAAGTTTTCATCAAGTTCAAGGAATTCAAAGCCTTGATCGAGAACCACACAGAAAAGAAGATCAAGACCTTTCGATTAGATAATGGTGGAGAATTCACATCAAATGAATTCAAAGACTTATGCAAAGAATCAGGGATTAAGAGGGAGTTATCCACTCCATATAATCCACAACATAATGGGGTTGCAAAGAGGAAGAATAGAACTATCATGGAAGCTGCACAGGAAATGTTTCATGATCAAGATCTTCCCATGCATATATGAGCAAAAGCTGCCAGAACAACAGTGTATGTACAGAACTGTACTCCACACAGAGTACTCGAGAAAAAGACACCTGAAGAATTATTTTCCAGCAACAAACCAGAAGTCAGCCATCTCAAAATATTCGGCTGTCCAGTGTACATACACATTCCAAAAGAGAAGAGAACAAAACTAGAATATTCAGGAAAGAAGGGTATATTTGTGGGATACTATGAAAGCTCGAAGACTTACATAATATATTTTCCAGGATTCAAGAAGATCGACATCAGCAGGGATGTGACATTTGAGGAAGACACAGCTTACAACAAATCTAGAAAGAGACCTGCTGAAGATCTTGAAGAAGTATAAGCACCTAGAATTCATGGTACAACCATGGACGAAGAAATCCAAGAAGAAGATCGAGAATTTGAAGAACCACAAAGGCCTATAGATCCACCTCAGGAGAAGAATCATCACAAGAGAAAACCTGCTTGGGTATGAGAAATTATCCAATGTGCGGAAAGATATGGGGATCCAGAAGAGAATCACAGAGAAAGAAAGAGAACCAGATCCTGCTCCGGATATGTAGCTTTACTATATGACTTTATCAATAAAGAACCTTCCAATTATGAAGAAGCAGCAGAACGAAAAGAGTGGAAGGATGCTATGATCAAAGAGGATCAATTGATCATGAAGAATGATGTTTAAGATGTTGTACCAAGACCATAAGGGAAGTCGATTGTAACTTCCAAATGGATCTACAAGATCAAGCATGCTACAGATGGTAGCATAGAGAAATATAAGGCAAGATTCATGGCTCATGGTTTCTCATAGAAAGAAGGAATAGACTATGAAGAAACCTTTGCACCTGTAGCCAGATACACTTCCATCAGATCAGTACTTGCTCTGGCTACAGTGATGAAATGGAAGATACACCAAATGGATGTCAAGACTGCTTTCTTGAATGGTGTAGTGGAAGAGAAAGTGTATGTAGAGTAGCCACTCGATTTTGAGACACATGACAGGGAATCTCATGTGTGTAGATTGAAGAAATCCATGTATGGTTTGAAACAAGCACACAGGACATGGTACAATAGAATTGACAGAGTTGTAACAACCAGAGTTGCGTGAAGTTGTCAGAGAATCCAATGTTCCATGACAAGTCGAAGCATATCGAGATCAAGTATCACTATATCAGGGATATGGTGCAGAGGGGAGTAGTGAAGCTCTAGTATGTTGCAAAGGAGGAACAGATAGTTGATGTGTTGACAAAGCCATTGGTTAGGGTGAAGCTCGATTACTTCAGGGAGAAGATTAGTGTTCTCCAGATCGAAGTTTCCTCCAAGGGGAAATGATGAGACCCATAGCCATTCTGACATGGTGAGAGGATCGGTTCCTTCCATTGTCAGATGTAAGGGCTGAGCCATTCTATCATGGTGAGAGGATTGGTTCCTTCCATGTCAGATGTGAGTGCTGAGCCATTCTGATGTGACTATAGGATTGGTTCCTACATGATTAGAAGTAAGCGTTGAATGCCATTCTTGGAATGGAGGCACCTGGTCAGTTACCAAGTATCTCAGTCTGGGACTGGGGGCCATTCTGATATGACTATAGGATTGGTTCCTACATGATCAGATGTGAGTGCAAGCCCTTCTGACATTGGCTTTCAGATGTAAGTGTAGAGCCCTTTTGGCATGAAGGATTGGTTCCTTGCATGGTTGAATATAAGTGCCGAGCCCTTTTGACATTGGTTGTCATATGTAAGTGTAGAGCCTTTCGGCATGGATGATTGGTTCCTCACATGGTCGAGTGTAAGTGCTGATCCTTTTCTACATTGGTTGATGGATGTGAGTGCTGGGCCTTTCTGATAGGGTTGTGGGAGGTGTTCCCACATGGTCAGATGTGAGTACTGGGCCTGCCTTTCTGATATGATTATAGGATTGGTTCCTACATGATCAGATATAAGTGTTGGGCGAGACATTCTGACTTAGGGTCAGATATAAGTGTTGGAAGAATACCTACATGGAGGCTAGGCCTACAACCAGCATGCAAAAGGGATGGCTCTGTAGAACTTCCTGTGACGATAAGAATCATGAGATAGAACCCATGAAGATCTAGTGATGATGATCCAGAAGAGATGATCCAGATCAAGGGATGATCCATATCTAGTGATGATGCTCCAGAGATGATCCAGATCGAGGGATGATCCAGATCCAGTGATGATGATCCAGATGATATAGAGAAGAAGACTTGTGCTGATAAATTGTGTCGAGATAATACCTTCCTAGTTAAGAGGGAGTGTTGATGTAATTGTAACTTCGCAATCTATTCACTTGTATTTCTTATGTATTGTAACCCGATGTTTATTCCGGGATGTATTTGTAATGTACTTGATTCATGTCATGCCTCAAGGTTCCTATCGGGAGTTTTTATAATGTAAGCAAGTCATGTCAAGTCAAGGTGGGTAACCCTCCTATTGTCTAAGGGTTAAAGTCCCCACGGTTCCGTGGCACTAGGGTTATTAGACTCACCTAGTGAAGTCGGCCCTAGTTGGGTTTAGTCAAGTCGGGAATTAGTATAAATAGAGAGCTAGCCTCTCTATTTATCACACACTCACTCACACTCAGTTGTAGTGCATAGTTGAGGAAGAGAAAGACACTGGGGCAAGGAAGAAATAGGTTACTGCTGTCGGGAGATCATCTTACTATTTTTGGGTTTCACTTTTGGTACTGATTCTATCTCTGAGGAAGTTGTGAGGTTTTCTCCATTTATGGTTTCCCCAAGGAAAAACACTGTGTTCATTGTCTCTTGTGTTTGATTTATGTGCTTGTTGTTCTCTCAGTTAAAGATCCTAATGTTATTCTAACTTAATTTTAAAAATCTAACATCCTGGTTTCCCACATCCAGTACCTGATATGTCTGAATGGGGAGATTTTCTACCTGTCTTCAAAGAGGAGGAAGAAGAAAATCCTGCAGAACGCCTCCTCAAGTTTCACGAATGCATTGATCTATTAGATCAACAACATGAAGATGTTCATGTATTCATTATATGGTGATGCACGTTAGTGGTATTTTTCTTTACCTCCTTCCAATATTTCATCATTGAAGGATTTTCACAAAGCATTCACTGAGCATTGTAAAATGTACTATTCAGATAAGTTTGCATTTGATAATTGTTGTGAAGAATATAAGTTGCATTCTGAGGATGAAAAGGTAAATAGAGAAGAAGATTTTAAGTTTTGTGAGGATTTGTCCACTTCTGGAATTTATTTTAGTTCTACTTTTCAGCAAAGAGATGATCAGAGACATATGCATGTTGTGGTTAATGATAGCTATGAAGAGTATGCTGCAATAGGGGACACCTCTCATTGTGATTGAGATATTAATGATCTTCAAAATGTTAACCATAATATAGATGCTTTTGACTTTGTACCAAATACATCTGCTGACTTAGGGTGTCAAGAAGATCAGTTTCTCCCCTTTGGAAACCTGAAAGATAATGAGCAGATTGAAGGAACAACATGTAACAAATTTGGATCTGCAGCAAATACTAAAGGCAGCCCTCAATTTTCTGATTTGTAGACAAAGGAAGAATGCAATAGATATGAAGAGGAAGATGATGATCTGAAAAGTCCAAAACAGTAGGGCATAACTAATCATTCCCAGTTAGAGGTTGAAGAATCTATAGTTGACATGGAGATCATTGAAAGCAGCCGGCAGTAGCATTTCATTCAGTTGGAACAACAACATAGAGAGGTATTCCTTTATGGTTTTTATGACCCTGTTGCTAACTATCTGGAACTTATAAGCAGCATAGATATCAAAATATTTTTGTCAGATTATAGCTGGTTTCGTCACCCTTTGAAACTACATTGCTGCATGCTAGGATTTCATTTATTTTTTGGGTCAAGATCAAGGATAAGTTCAGCAGAGCAACTTCTGACATGGCTTCATTGGAAGCATGATGTCACGTGATAAGAAGCCTCTACTGATTAGAATTAGGAGTAGGAATAGATAGGAAAATAAGCTCTTAATATTAGCAGGTAGGTCATTTTCAGTTGTTTTCATGAATAAGCAAAGCGGGCTATAGCCAGGGTGTAGCGGATCAGTTATAAAAGACAAATGACTCCATGCCCAATGGAACACTAGAAGATAGCTTTAATTATTCTTTTTTAGGAAATGCATTTTGGTCTGGGGTTCTTGGGACCTCACAGGGAGATTCCCATCCCCGATTAGGAGCCAGATGTTATCTCCCAAAATAAATTTATTTTCAATAAGTTCACTCATACAATTTATTTTTTTATAGGATGAAAATTTCAAGTCATATTATGAAAGACATTGGGATGAATAACAAGGTTGGAATATCTGGTGTTCTATTTTTTTTAATAAATTTGAAAGTTTTATCTTTTGATGGCTTAGGCGAACTTTTCAACAATTCATTAGCCACGGAAAAGCCAACTTTCGGCGGCTAACAGTTTCGACTCAGAACCACGTTAACCACCGAAAGCATGTTGATCACATTTTTATAAAATTTTGTTGCAAAGGGACTTTCGGTGGCTTAGGCGAACATACCAATAGTTCATTAGCCACTGAAAACCCTGCTTTCGGCAGCTAAGACCTAAATTTCACAGTGCTCCAAGCCACCGAAAGGGGCATTTTACTACGAAAAGGCATCATTTTACAACAGTGATTATGAGCGACTAGAGAATCATTTTACAAAATACTCGGATTTTTACGTTCCTAACAACTCAGAGAACAATAACCTCTCTCAATTTTCCTACAGGTGTTGAAAATTGGGAGAATCAAATCCATATCTGAGACCTAATTTTCAGATCTTAGAATTTCCTGTTTGACACATGTTTTTGAAATTCAGATCCTGGGAAAATTAAAACAAATTCCAAAAAACTGAGAGACATTTTTTCTCACAACAAACCATTCTACAAAAATCTCTTTCAGTTTATACACAAGTGTCACAGGTTTGGAGAACCAAATGCATCTCTGATCCCCAGTTTTCAGCAGTTTGGCCAAATTTTTAGGGAAAATGCTGAGCTAGCATTGCAAGTTGTACCAGAGATTGAAGAACTCCCATCACCTACACCAAAAGAGCAAGATGAACAAGCAAAAAAGGATTCCTCTAGCAAGCCCAAGACACAAAGGATAAATCATTTGTTGAGGCAAGTGTATGAGATGGAAATTCTAGAAAGAGAGATAAAGAAAAACAATGCTACATTGACCAGGAGGAATAAGTTGCTGCACAACTCTTACCTAGAGATGAGAGAAATGTATGTTTTTCTAAAAAGACTAAACAAAAGATACCTGAAAGACAACACAAGGCTGTATAGAATTATTAGGCTTAAGAGGCTGCAGATGAAGGATGCAAAGACAAACCCTAGCACTCACCTCAAATTGGAAACCCTAGCTGAAGCTGCAGTAAGCCTTCATCCTCCAGAATCAAGCCATGCTGCTGTTAACCTTCCTAACATAGAGCTTGCTGAATAAGAAAGATAAGGATACCAACTTGAAAGAAAAATTTTTGGGGTGGCTTAAGAATTTTTGAAGAACAGGGATTTCGATGGCTTAGGCAGATGCTAAGGCAGTTCATTAGCCACCGAAAGCACCGCTTTCGGCAGCTAATAGTTCCAATATTTTGGCCTCTTAACCACCCAAAGCAGAAAGAGGCATAGGATCGAATTTTGGCACCAAGGACCAGTTTTGGGCAAACATGAATAGCTCAAGGACTAAGTATAAAGATGAAGGACGTTGAAGAAAACATCAGGGAAGGTATGCTTCAGTTTTTGCAATGACATAAAGGAAGAAAAGGTCACCAACACTTAATTGTCTAAGCAAAACAGTGAATTATCTAGCAAAGGACCAGTGGAAGTGATTTCCAGTACTTACTTTAGTTATCAGAAGGTTCAAACAGTGAAAAAATTCTACATTTAGTTAGACTAGTAGTCAAATTAGGGTTTTTTGACCTAATTATGCAAAAACAATCATTTTGTCTATTTTTAGTAAATCAGATCCAATTTTTCAGGATCTGAATATTTTTGTAAAGGCTATAAAGCCGAAGACTTGTAGACCATTACTATTGTCAAGCTTCTCATATTGCTCATGACCTAATTTAATCTCTTTTGCTATCATATGTTCAGCTTCCATTTTCTGTATAGTATGTGCTTATGCTTGAATGTGTTATTTAGGTTTATTTAGGTTAATTGATGTCTGATAGCTGTCATTCTATTGGCATATTAATGATTTGAATTATAAGTACTTTCCTTGTTATGATTATCCATTTATATATATATCTGTTTTATGTATGAATCTGTCAGCATGATAAGTTCTCCATCTCTACACCATATTATCAAACCTTTGAACACTGGTAGTTAGAATCCTTATCCCTGATTGAGTTTCATGCATGTATTGAGAGTGTGAGGTCCTATAGGTCACCTATCTTGATCCACTTAGAAAACCATAAAATTATTTAAGTTACCAAGCATCCTCGAGCTGCAACCTAGAGGAGTTTCTTGGAGTGATAAGAAATTGGCGTTATTGCCGGGGAGAGGAGATTGAAGCTCAGCTTCCCTGGGAGATGACATAGATCCTACTTAATGATAGACAAAGTTTGGACACTATTTTGGTTGTAATCATCTATCTGGCGACTCCATTGGAATAAGGTGGCTTCAAGAAGACCAAGTACCATAGAAAACCCTAAAGGGCCACCAGTAACACCTGTTTCATATCCAGAAGAGATCCTAAGAAGAGCTAGGGCTTCGCTAAGGCAGACCTCCAGAGCTGCAAAGGAAGCTACATCAGGTATTTCAAGAGATATTTCTGCTATTATTTCTTCTACTGAAACATTCAAATCTCAATAATTTTAAATACATCAAAAAAGTTTAGGGTTGAGGAATCTTCAAGCATTGTTGCTTGTGAAAATCTCATTCCTAGCGACTCCATGAAGGACGAACTCAGTGGAGGCTCCAAAATATTAAGATGTCAAAAGCAATTGCTGATTGTTGGCTCATAGGTTTGCACCTCTTGACTTCTCTTCAGTTCCTGGTTTCCCACATCCAGTACTTGATATGTCTGAATGGGGAGATTTTCTACCTGTCTTCAAAGAGGAGGAAGAAGACAATCCTGCAGATGACCTTCTCAAGTTTCAGGAATGCATGGATATATTAGATCAGCAACATGAATATGTTCATATGGAGATGTTCATGTATTATTTATATGGTGATGCACGTCAGTGGTATTTTTCTTTACCTCCTTCTAGTATTTCATCATTGAAGGATTTTCACAAAGCATTCAATGAGCATTGTAAAAGGTACTATTCAGATAATTTTTCATTTGATAATTGTTGTGAAGAATATAAGTTGCATTATGAGGATGAAAAGGTAAATAGAGAAGAAGATTTTAAGTTTTGTGAGGATTTGTCCACTTCTGGAATTTATTTTAGTTCTACTTTTCAGCAAAGAGATTATCAGAGACATATGCATGATGTGGTTAATGATAGCTATGAAGAGTATGCTGCAATAGGGGACACCTCTCATTGTGATCGAGATATTAATGATCTTCAGAATTTTAACCATAATATAGATGCTTTTGACTTTGTACCAAATGCATCTGCTGACTTAGGGTGTCAAGAAGATCAGTTTGTCCCCTTTGGAAACCCAAAAGATAATGAGCAGATTGAAGGAACAACATGTAACAAATTTGGATCTGCAGCAAATACTAAAGGCAGCCCTCAGTTTTATGATTTACAGACAAAGGAAGATGATGATCTGAAAAGTCCAGAACAACAGGGCATAACTCATCCTTCCCAGTTAGAGGTTGAGCAATCTACAGTTGACATGGAGATCACTGAAAGTAGCTTGCAATAGCATTTCATTCAGTTGGAACAACAGCATAGAGAGGTATTCCTTTATGGTTTTTATGACCCTGTTGCTAACTATATGGAACTTATAAGAAGCGTAGATATCAAAATATTTTTGTCAGATGATAGCTGGTTCTGTCACCCTTTGAAACTACATTGTTGCATGCTAGGGTTTCATTTATTTTTCTTGTCAAGATCAAGGATAAGTTTAGCAGAGCAACTTCTGACATGGCTTCATTGGAAGCATGATGTCATGTGATAAGAAGCCTCTACTGATTAGAATTAGGAGTAGGAATATATAGGAAAATAAGCTCTTAATATGAGCAGCTAGGTCATTTTCAGTTGTTTTCATGAATAAGCAAAGCGGGCTATAGGCAAGGTGCAGCGGATCAGTTATAAAAGACAAATGACTCCATGCCCAATGGAACACTAGAAGATAGCTTTAATTATTCTTTTTCAGGAAAGGCATTTTGGTCTGGAGTTCTTGGGACATCACAGGGAGGTTCCCATCCCCGAGTAGGAGCCAGATGTTATCTCCCAAAATAAATTTATTTTCAATAAGTACACTCATATAATTTATTTTTTGATAGGATGAAGATTTCAAGTCATATTATGAAAGGCATTGGGGTGACTAACAAGGTTGGAATATCTGGTGTTCTATTTTTTTATGAAATTTGAAAGTTTTAGCTTTCGGTGGCTTAGGCAAACTTTTCAACGGTTCATTAACCACCGAAAAGCCAGCTTTCAACAGCTAATAATTTCGACTCAGGACCACGTTAACCACCGAAAGCCTGTTGATCACATTTTTATAAAAAAAAAATGAAAAGGGAATTTCCGTGGCTTAGGCGAATGTACCAATGGTTCATTAGCCATCGAAAGCCCTGCTTTCAGCAAGTAATACCGAAATTTCAGGGTGCTCCAAGCCACCGAAAGGGGCGTTTTACTATGAAAATGACTCATTTTAAAACGGTGATTCTGAGCGACTAAAGAATCATTTTGCAAAACACTTGAATGTTTTTGTTCCTAACAGGTTAGAGAACAATAACAGTTAGGATATTTAGACACTTAGGAGTTAGTTAAGATCAACTTGTGTAATATATATGTTAGGTAAAAGTGTGTTTCTTTAGTATGCATTAGTATGCATTTGTAAATATTCTAATCCAATGGTCACGATATGTTCTAGACATAGAGTGATCCGACGGTTCAACTTCTCTTAGATCATACCTACCATTGGTCCGTGGCTTAACACCCGATTGGTCTATAATCTCTATTTAAAGAGCATAGAGGGTCCTTGGCTGGTTCATCGATTATGAGAAGCTCATGTAACTTTCTTTCTTTTGCATAATAAATTGCTCCAAGTAGCTATTTAGCTGGGGCCGTGGACTGTTTCCCTCTCGAGGGTTTTAACCACGTGACAAACATTGGTGTATTGATCTATGATCTGTTTGTGTGAAGCGGTTGTTCTTGGTGTTCGATCCTTTGGGAGTACCCTGTGTACCCTAACATGGTATCAGAGCTTTTATGAAGAGCCGCTTTCAGTTTTAATCAAGATTTGGAACCAGTGTTGCCGAAACTTTGAAAGGGTTTTTGGTTTTGGATTTTTTGTGCATTTGTGGCCTATGGGAGCTATTCCATTGCGTTCGAAGCGCTGTTTCCATTGGAAAATAGTTTTCATTTCACCGAAAATCGTTTCTGTTTGCTCCGAAAACACCCATTTCGGCAAATCTGAAGGTATAATGTTATAGTGACGGATTTGTTTTTGTTTTTTTTAAATCTCTCATATTTTATCAGTGCTATTATTAGATCCTTTTGTTTTAGTCTCGGACTGTTGCCTTCCCTGGCTGCGTATGCTCTTTGCCATACACCTTGCGCGATCGCGGCGAATCAGAAACAGTGAGGAAAAGTTTTTTTTTTCTTGTCTTCTCAGCTACGTATGCTCTTTGCCCTGCACCTTGTGCGATCACAGCAAATCAGAAACAGCGAGAAAACTTGAAAACGTAGAATTTTCGAGCAAGCTAACCAAGATCCAACCCCATTGTGTGGAAAAAGTTTTTTTTTTTTTTTCGTTTTTTTTGTGATTTGCAGGAAAAGAAAGCAAGCACGGAAAATGAGAGAGAAGAGTTACAAAAAAAAAAGGCCCCCTTCCTCTTTCCATAGTTTTACGTACCTTTTAATCTTAGCTCACTTGGTCCAAAGTTGTTTTTCACCTTGATAAGTCTTGAGTTCAAATCTTATCAAGCTATTTTTTAGTGCATGCAATTTCTATTTTCAAGTTACTTTATTGTAAAAGTGCATCTCACATTAATAAAATAAAATAAAAGTGAGCCACTTAAGTCTTTTAATTTATTGTCGCACTATTTAAAAGTACATTATTGTAAAAGTGAACCTCACTTATTCTACAAAAGTGATTCACTTCAAAACAACTTTATTGTAAAGTGATTGTCAAAGGTTGATCTTTGGAAGATGGAGGTTCTTTTTTTTAGTTGGTCAAGTTAATATCTATCACGTCACTATTGAGGACATTTTCAACATTTTCTTTGATCAAGCATATCTTCATCATCCGAAATCTGTTTTAAGTGCCGTTTTTTTTAAAACCACATATTTTTTGAGCTCTTTGCATCCAGATAGTTAGTTTCTGTTCTTTCAGCCATTATTTTATAGTATGGCCACCCTTTGTGATATTATACTTACAAGTTCTAACTATTTCTCATGGAAATCTCGTATGGAGGATGTTCTACGAAGTAGGGGACTTTTCAAGATAACCTCAGGGAAAGAACAGAACCCACTGATGATGATAAGAAAATTAAATGGGCAAATAGATGTGATGAAGCTCGTGGATTGATTGGGATGTCAATCTCTACTGATTTGCGACTCCACATATCTGGCATTAATGAACCTGATAAAGCTTGAGAAAAGTTGGAATCTGTGTTTGGTAAACACAATGAAATTCGGGGTCATCAACTTGAGAATGAGTTGTTTTCCTTGAATCCAAATGATTTTTCATGCATTCAAGACTATTTATCTAAGTATAAAACTCTTAGACTATTATGTGCCGAATGCAAGATTAAGAAAGAAGACAAACAATGTATTTATCATATTCTTTCAAAACTTAGACCTGCATATTTTGTTTTTGTATCTACATTCTACTCCATGAAAGAATCATTGCCAGCAGCTAGCTATCAAGATCCTAGCCTTGAATTATTTTGTGATTCCTTAATTAGAGAACAAGATAAGCTCATTCATCTTGGAATAATCAACAATGCAGATACATCTGGGAAAGCCTTATTGTCCCAACAGAAAGAAAAGTCCAAGCCTCCCAAGAAACAAAATTCTCATAATAATAAGCCAAACAACAAGGGTCCCAAACCCTCTCAGTCAGCTCCTCCTTTAAAAAATTAT
>LPNX011086842.1:871941-929518 GCA_001517045.1 Pseudotsuga menziesii | reverse complement strand
TTATGTCATTTCCTGTTTTCATAACTTAGATTCAATTTCAGTTATAGATTAAGTTCAGCGACACTCTGCCCCTGCATATATTTTGTATGTACCTCACAAGTCTACGCTCTCTTCGGGTTGACAATTAAATCGTTGGATCCATGTTATAATTTGTTTAATGATTTTTCTTGAACACCGCCCATCGCGCTGATCTGGCTTTGCATGGTACCCCGTGAGCTTGTGCAGCTGCTGCAACCCTATGCAACTCTCTTACGAAAACCCCTGCCAACAAGCCCCCAACACAGTCTTGTGGCTCGTCCCTGAGCCACATCAAGTTGACAGGGTATATGTCGACGTCCGCCCCTTGAAATATTTGAACTGATGTGCGATCTCACAAACCTAAAGCTAGACTTTGTCGACAACACTTTGACAATTAGTCAAATCCTGCTGTACTGGGTGCTCTTCTCTAGCCTTGTCGTCGACCATCTTCCAATTCTCTTACACCCCCTGCAGCGTGGCGACTGCTTTAACATCCAACTGTCCACCAATTTCTTGAAACTAATCTAGATGAGGGCGACGATTTTGTTGGCATTATTGGGCCCGAGCAGCTCTCTACTGAATATCCTTTAATTCCTCATCCCTCGTGATCTGCACCATTAGTGGCATTTCCCGCAGCGATGTCTTCAGCGTCGTCAGCTGGCCTTTAGCTTCTTGCACCTTCACTGTCAACTGATCGAGCTGCTCGTCTTGGACAATGCTCTGCCAGAACTATGTTGTCACCTCCATGATAGTCTTGGCTTCTTGCTCCATGGTTTCGAACTGGGTCGCAATTTATTCAATAGAAGCCTTTCGTTCCGCAACCTACTTCGGCGGCGTCATTGGTTGGACCAAGGCATTGAGCAACAGATTGGTGTCCTGGAGCTAGACAATAGTTTGCCCCAATCGCTTGGCCTTATCGACTGGGGTGAGCTTGGTCGTGCTCTAAATGATATGCTAACAAGCCTCGGTGATAGATTTCTCAACCTCGCTGCATCTTGCACACAGCTGCGCTTGTTCAACGATATGGCGGTCTTGTACCTTATTTAGCTCAGTAATCTCCTCAGCAGCCTTTCGCTGCAGCCCAACTTGTGTTGCCTTTAATGTGTCTATTTCTCACACTTTTTCTTTCGCCAGCTATACCCAGACCTGATGCAGCTCATCTTCCTCTTTCTGCAGCTTCTCAGCTGCGCTTTGTGACTGGACATATCCCTTAATTAGCTCTTTCTGTCGGTCTGCCAATTCCAGGGTGGCAACGTGCTACAGCTCCACCAACGCCATTGCAGATAACTTGTTCAGATCCAAATCCACTCTCTGGATCGGTCGTAGCAACTGGTGTACTTCCTCATTTCCCACGTTGATCGCAGTCAAAGGAACTTGCACGTTCCTATCTCGAGGCTCAGTGCTAATTGATGGGACTTCCTGCATCATAGGTCTCACAGAGGTTTGTCTGGAAACAATATAAAAAATGGAATATAACCTATCTCTTACCACACCAAATTCTTCATGGTTCAACTCTCGGATCGCCTATGTCGCATCCTCAGAGGAGTTAGTGACCGCTTTGAGGAGCCGCTGTAGTTGGTCCTCCATCCCCGACCTGATACCACTACCTGCATCATATTCTTGGTGCAATTTGGTGCGAGTCTCCTCCCGCATGCGTTGTGCTTGGGCCTTGAGGTTCGTCGATGACTCATTGTCAGAGTCATGAACACTTAGCTCCTTCTGGGCAGGATCCTTTAGGGCATCAGGTGGCAGCTTCTTAGAAATTTCCTCCTGACTCACAGATTTGCACCATTCAGCCGACCAATATTGAACAATAGCATCCAACCCTTCAGCCGTGAAATTGTAATCCAAAGATAGCCACTTCCTATCGGGGTCCCTCTATGCCTGAATGTAAATGGAATGTGGCCCGATAGCGAACCAAATGAGACGCTGATACTTGGCCGCTGCATAAGGAGATACTTAAGGAATTGCGATGGATGCAGCTTGCAGTGCCTCCCAATAGAGCCAAAAATGAATGGCACAGTCCGCCTTTCGACTAGGCTCTTCAACCCACCACAAGTTTTGATATTGTGCGCCTCGTCACACCTTCGCCGCATCAATTGCCATTGGTTGGTAATATTCGAGTTCCATCCAAGCGACAAGGGTAATAAGAATTAATAACCAACTATATGAAAATGGTCGGCCAGTCTGAGCAGCGAGAGCATCTTCGAGCAACTGATTAAGCAAGAACAAATACTAGTTCATATGTACTCCTTCAGCGCACTTTTGAGCGCATGCGACAACGCCCGAGTTACATTAGACCGATCGATTTCCTTGAACAACCTTACTCACCAAAATCAGTGCGCTGATATGCACCGCTTATGAGTTGATGCTATCAATACGGTAGATGCGACCATCCCGTTGTAGGCCAAAGTGCTCCTTCAGCTGCTTAGAAAGTTTTTTGTCGATATCCCTCCCGCAGATATACTGTGCCATATCTTCCCCGGCCTTCAGCAAGCCTGTAATACTCGTGATTAAGTCTACTATAATAGGGATGGGAGTATTCAACCAAAGCGTCCCCCCATGAAAACAAGCCAAAATTTGGTTAACACGCGCATGGGATTCATTCATTTGCCCAAAATGAGGCATATTAATGAGTCCCAATGATTGATATTTGTCTAACCCACTCGCCCAAGGTTGAGGAATCCACTGAATTGGGGTACCAGGAACCGTCAAAACTGACTCGTAGGGCTCATCCTGGACATATTTAAGTAACGGCAAGTCATGGTCTTCGAATTTCAACCTGATTAAGGCAGGGATGATGTAAACTTAGCACTTCGTCCCTTCCGGCAGTGGCGACAATTTTGGTGGATACTTCTGATTCTTCGTCGACTGCCTCGACTTTGTTCCTGGATGCGTAGGAGTGACATATCCCAAGATATCATGAACAGAGATGCCCGTAGGTGCTACGGACTCTATAGCGCCCAAGCTCGATGGCTCGGTCTGTGCAGTTCCTTCTCCTTGCACTCTCGTCGATGTGCAGGTGTACCTCTTCTATGGCGGCGTGGAACTGGGCTTCTGAGCTTGTCGCTTCCTCTTGGGGATAGACAATGAACCAACCAACATGCTCATGACTTCTTCTTCGACGATCGTGGGCCGAATAGGGGACTCTAGCTGACTGGAAATCTCAATTATGTCGAGGTCACTCAGCATGCCTCACAGCTCAAACCTTACAATGCACCCGACGAATCTAACCTTCTGCGTTGCAACTCACTCGAAAGCTCACAACACACTGTACAATTCACACTATGCTTCAACACTATGCTTACTCAACTGAACAATGTCGTCCTCCCATGTCCCACGCATGTTTTATAGCCATCTCCAATTCAAACTCATCATTGTCAAATCTATGATCACTATTATGAATAAATATGGCAGTAATGATGCCAAATCTGTCGGCAATCTTACCCTTCTAACGGTAAGATCAGCCATTAATGCGTTTCGCTTCAACAAGCGTGGCTAGCTAACTTTTTTAACTACCTGCATTTATTACTGATTTGATCAACCCACAGCCCTGCAATTGTTGCAAGTGGTCGACCGTCCATCGCTACAAACTCTAACCTTGTGCAGCCTCTTCCCCTAGGCTCGCCTTATTGCTATGCAACAAAATATGCTTTTTTTTACAGTGCCTCAAGCAATGCACGGTCCTGGCCCCATCCTATAGGGATTCAAGCAACTCCCATTGATGAGCTTTGGTAATACCGCACCATCTAATTGCTGCAACTGAACTACACCTCTAGAAGGAATGGAATGAACAAGATACAGACCTAACCAGTGCATCTGTAACTTACCCGGATGCTTTATGAACTTGCTATCATAAAACAACACCAAATCTCCTTCCGCAAACTGTTTTTTCTTAATGTGGCGATCATGCCATGCCTTCTATTGATCTTTCGCAACCTGCTGGTGAAAGCCTACAATAAAACGGTCTTCTTCAAGCTGGATCAACTGCGCAATGCGCTCTTCCAATGCTTCTGCATCATCCATGCCGGTCGCCGTAGCGATGCCCAAACAAGGAACAATATATTCCATGGGCATGATTGCCTCTTTCCCATAGACCAGTTTAAATGGTGTTTTTCCTGTCAGTCATTTGCAAGTAGTGCAATAGGCCCATAGCACTGCTGGAATTTTTAGGTCCCCAGTCATCGTGATTAGCATTACATACCTTAGTTAGCGTTGTTTCAAAGATTTTGTTGAACGCTTCGATGGTCCCATTCTCCTACAGATGGTATGGTGTACTCGTCTTATGTTGCACTTGCAACTCCTCAGTTAGCACTTTCATAGTCCGGTTGATGAAGTGACTACCCTAGTCACTCATCAAGATCCAAGCACACCCAAACTGTGTCACAATATTTTCATAGATGAACCTTGTTGCTGTCGCAGTGGTACAATCTACAACTGGTGCAGCTTCCGCCCACCTGGTCAGATAGTTGGTTATAGTAATGATGTATCGTGCCCCAGTCCTCTTCCCTAGTGGATTAATAGGACCCACAAAATCCACAACCCATTTATCAAACGGTTGCAGAGTCACCTATGGTATCAGCGACATCTCATCCCTCCGTGATGATTTACCGACACGCTGGCAGCCATCACAGCTCCTTGCATAGTCTATAGCATCATTATGCAATGTAGGCCACCATATCCCCGCACGAAATACCTTCCCTGCAGTAGCCTATCCTCCATAGTGACCTCCCGCAATTCTTGCATGTGCTTCTTCTAGAATGGGACCCTACTCATGCGGTAAGATACACCGTCGCAAGATTTCATCTGGTCCAAGATTATATAACTGCCCAACAATTAGCTGAAAATTGGAAGCCTTTACTACCAGCTGCTTCTTTTGTCTAGTCGACATGTCCTCCAGAGAAACACCGATGGCCAAAAACTGAATAATTGAGGCATAGTGATCATCTACGATGTCAACACGGAACAATTGTACATCGGGAAATCCGTCATCAATATTGGTTGGTTCTTCGCTGATATCAATGCGAGATAGGTGATCAGGGCCAGCGTTCAACCGTATTGGTTTCATGATTATTTCAAAATCAAATTCCTGGAACAAAATCAGCCACCGACAAATCCCCCCCCCCCCCAACACAGGCTTATTGACCAAGTATTGCAGAGCAGAATGATCAGTGAACATCTTGAAATTTTTGCCCAACAAATAGTGCCTAAACTTTTGCAAGGCATAAACCATCGCCAAGACCTCTCTTTCAGTCGTTGTGTAATTTCGCTTAGCAAATGACAACTTTCTATTGGCATATGCGATTGGGTGATCCAGGTTGCGCAAGAACAACCCCCAGTGCAATAGAAGAGGTGTCGATGTGCACATGGAAGTCCTTATTCCAATCAGGGAAAATCGGTATGGGCACAGAGGCCATCTTGGACTTCAATGTGTTAAAACTTCCTTGACATTCCTGGTTCCATTCAAACACATCATCTTTCTTTTGTAGCTTCTCCATAGGGGAAGTAATCGCAGCGTATCCTTTGATAAACTCGCAATAGTACCCTATATGCCCCAGCATCGCCCGAAGCATATTCACATTCATCAACGGCGGTAAACTGAGGATTAGCGCGATCTTCGCTAGATCAACCAATAGACCTTCCTGGAATACTATGTGCCCAAGTAGCATTCCAAACGACACACAGAAAATACACTTCTTAGAGTTTAATGTAATCTGATGCTGTCGACACCTTTCTAGCATCAGTCGCAAGTTGTCGACATGGTCCCTAATTAGTCCATAGACGGTCAAATCATCCATATATACTTGCAGGAACTTTTGAATAAAATATTTAAACACAGCCATAACTACCCAAGAAAATAGTTCTGGTGCATTCTTCAACCCAAAAGGCATGACTGTATATTGAAAACAACCCCATTCGATGAAAAACGTGGTCTTATGGCGATCGTCCTTCATAATTCGAATCTGGTGGTACCTCGAAAATCCATCCATGAAGGAATACATCTCCTAACTGACTACTCCTTCAAGAAATTAATCTGTAAAAGGGGTTGGGAACGAATCATGCACGCATGCATCATTCAACTTCCTTAGGTCGACGCAAATGCAAATTTCATCGATCTTTTTATCCTGGACCACCATAGGGCTTATCCACTCTGATTCTTATATAGGATCGATGATCCCAGCATCTAGCATCCGGTCTATCTCAACCTTCACACGGTCCTTGTAGAGCGGGTTCAGTTGATACGGACTCTGTCACACATGTTTTGCATCTAGTTTCAACAAGATTTTCATCTCCCCCGGGTCTCCTAATATCCCCTTCATTTCTGAAAACCATGTCGGAAAAAGGTCCTAGAACTCATGCAGTAGGTTCGTGATTTTGGCCATTGTATCCTCGTCCCAAAATTCCCCGACATTGGAAAACTTTGGGTTCTCTTCCGACCCAATGTTGACTTTCCTGATCTTCAAGGACTGACTCATTGAATCCGTTGATATGTCGGGTGCTGCGATGTCGCAGCTTCCTTCTGATTCCAAAATATTAACATTCTACAACTCGTGATCATCCTCATGTTTCCCAGATAGGTTGTAGCATGTCATCATGGATTGTATTGAGCAGTGTGCATGTGGATCAACTGGGTATGCAACAGGGATGAATTTCAGCACAACATCCCAGAGGATTTGCAATGCATTATGTACCTATGGGTTGGCATCCCGGAAACTAAAAGTATGCGTAAAACAAACGGACGACTCCTCCCAAGTGGTGATAGTTTTGCATAACTCTGCCACCACATACCAGGATCTCTGCATCTCTTCCAAAGTGTGAACAAAATCGTGGACCCATTCATCTCTGGGTCGCGATGCCCATAAAGCCTGACACTCAATCAAATGACTGGCGGGACCATTCCATCCGTCGTATCTCCCAGCATGATAGACCTCTGAATCGCCGAAGTGCACCATCATCAATCTCCGACACTGTTCCTAGTCATGGATCATCTGTTTGTGTGTCACCCACCATCGAGCCGGAGTAGCCTTCAGCGCGACGTTTAGGGCCAATATCCTTTGTGGTTCAAACACTTTCTCTTCAAATTCTCTAAGGAATTATGATAACGCTGACAGCCCTTCATAAAATGGCAACTCAACAATCTCAGTCCCAACACATCAGAGAGACTGTGTAATCAACCCGCATTTCCTGAATGATACTTCATGCAACCTATTCTACCAATTTTCCAGAGCATCATCAGAGTGGGAGGATGCAGAACTTGTGTTGTGCCATCCAAGTTCACCATCAACAGTAGGATGGATATAGTCTTTAGAGATGTTATAAACGTGATCCCAACTTCTACCGACTTCGTCCTTCACAGGTTCAATATACCGACATCCTTCCTAAGGGTCCATGGGAGCGATGACCTTGACATCTTGGTTCTCAAACGTCATAACCCTTTTCTTGAAATTGATGACCGCCATGCTATCATTATCCCATCCAATCCCTAGCAGTACGGGATAGGAACCACCATACTCGACTACTTCTATCACATCAAAGTCAACATGCGTTTTCATACCTTCAACGTCGACAACCAAGTTCGAGACGCGACCAATGGGTTGAACCTTTGCCTGATTTTCTAGTCGCAACTACACTGCAGACCAGCCCAATGTTGGCTTTCCCATTAACTTCCAAGTTCACTTAGTCATAATTTTTACATCTGATCCAAGATCCATAATAACCGAGTCAACCTCATAATCTTTGATCTGGATATTCATCCACATCTCCTTGCTTGTCTTCCTCTTTTGCAAAGAGTTCACTGCAGAATCACTCACTGCTTTCTCTGTGTGGTACAATAACACCTCAATCTCGACAAGGGCATCAGGGTCCCTTTCTAGGGATAGACAACTCTCAAAGAACTACTGCAAGGTACCATGTTGTCGCGATGGTCCTGCCTCTACAGATGGATCAAAAGAAAATAGCATGTCAATAATTGGTAACCTACTCGGATTTCTCCCGATTGCGTGATTTGCCCCAAAGAAGGTGTCTTTCTTCATCACAATGTCAAATGATACTTTTTTCTTTCCAGCAAGCAGAACTTGCTATTGCGGTTCGTATTCTCCAGTCATCGCACTGGCGCGACTAACAACCCCAACGTCAACATCCTTCGTCCGCGGTTTGGCTTGAATTGTCGCAAGCGTCTATCCTTGATTCAGGTTCAATGGCGAGTTCTGATTCAATGGCTGATTCATCGGCTGATTCTGAGTCTGGGGCGGGTTCTGAGTCAGAGTCTGCAGTGGGATCTAATTCTACATTATCGATTGGTTTTGTACTTGGAACATAGGCTGATTCTAATTCTGCACGTTCTACAACTTAGGAATGTTTCCACCCTACCATTTTGCAATCAACTAAGGGCAGTTTTCAACATTATGTTCGTTGGCTGCACAATATGTACACTACGCATGAGGGAACTCCCTCTAATAGTGCCTAAATACTCCACAGGTATAACACTAGATTGATTCGCGACCTCGTCCTCCTCCTCAATCGAAGCTTCATCCTCATCCTCTGAATCCTTCGCGGAATCCTCCTTGCTGAAACTGAGGTTGGGCCATCTACTGCTGCAATGGGTTTGGTTGCTGCTAGACATAGTGCGCAGCTTGAACATATTGTGGCTGAGACTGAATGAGCAGTTCCTGATTATACTATGGTCGCGACGCATACTGCTATTGTGCTACAATCTGTGGGTGAGGTGCAAACTATGGCTGCACTGTAAACTGCTGTTGCGGTTGCGTTGGGATAAATGACATCTGGGCAGTGGTGTATACTGCACCTATGCTACTAGCTGTACCACTTGTGGCTGCGCTTGCTTTGCCCGGGGCTCCTCACCTTTCACAAAGTATGAATCATATGTCCTTTCCTGAAGTAAGTCATAAGCTCAACAGTTTTTATCATCATGTCCTACTGACCGACAAAATGTACAGTACATATTTTCTGCCTTGGTAACCATCTTCTACATGTATTCACAATTCTCATGTCAATGCCCATATATCTGACATGTGTGACACCATGGTATACCAACACAGCTCAACGGGTTTGGGGCTCCTAACAATAAATAATTCTGGAATGTCAGACATGTTTCCTTGGTATGTCCATCCGCATGACATCGGGTGCACCAAAGGTCATCTCGGTCTTCCTTGGCCTTCTTGATATCTTGCAGTTAGAGCATTAGATTGGCCAACTGTGCTTGAATCTAGTTCATTCTGACCGTGGTTTCTCCTACTGGCAATGCCTCCAATTCCATCACGATCTCCAGAGCCTCGCTCTGTGTCACAATATTTTGATGCATTAGTGGTTGTCTGATTAGTGGGACAAGTGTGGTGATGAACCACTCCTTGTGCTAAACATCGCTCATATGGAAGCTAACCTGAGCCATCAATGTCTCAAACCGCTGATCAAAGTCCCAATTTTTTTCATTGGGGAGTTGTTTGATCTCTTTTAATTCGGTAATGAACTGAGCCTCAGACTTTGGCTTCTTGAATTCTTTGAATAACCCTGTATGGATTTCATCCAATGTTTTCGCAGTACCTCCTTGAGGAACCTGCATGAATCTCATAAACCATTTGAGCACACGACCCCTAAGAGTAGTTTCCAGTTGGTGTTTCTTGACATCATCATCTACAGTCTGTCGAGCGGTCCAAATCACTTCTCATAAGAACCAGTATTGCTATAGGTTGTCGATGTCATTTCCATGAAATATTGGTAGCTTCATTTCGTCACCCGCTATTCTGGGCCTTCTTCCTCCGGTAGGTAGTCTACTGCTAGACTGTTGCCGACACATCGGGAAATTCGACATAGAATGTGTGTTTCTTCCTAGTGGTGGAGTAGTGTGTGGAGGTGTAGACATGTTACTGCTCGGGTTCGATATTGTCGTCCTTCTGAGCATAGCCAAGGCCTGGTTGTCCTCGTCGTCACAAAAAGGTCACTTCGTCCCGTGTGATTGTTCCTTGCGGCATCGCACTTCGATCGCAGCAGGACCTTCTCCCGTCCTCTACCTCTTTTCTCGAAACCTTTCTCCTCCCCTTGTATAACCACTTGTTTCCTCGGTGACCTTCACATTCTCACCAGAACTCATGCCCATCTACCCCTTACCTTTCCATGTGTCTCCCCCCTTTCATTGCAATGTCGATAGCCTCCGCACACCAGAGTTGCACTACTCTTGGTCCATCTTCAGAATACCTTTTTCATAGACCAGCTACTTAATTGACAGCTACAGTGACAGCAAGAATCTTCCTCGTGGTCCACTGAAGAACTCCCTTTCTGCCTCACTAAACGACTTATTGGTGTCGACTGCAAACTCGGTAATGTAGCCCTTTAGGATATTGTCCAACCATGTTTCAACATCACATGATGCCTTATTGTATGTTTCTTGTAATTCCTGGATTAGCTCCACAGTCCAAGATGTCAGCTCTCCTCCTTGGAAGTTCGTTTTCTTAGAAATGAACTTCTCCATCCACTCATGCAAGAGGAAAGGGAACTTACTTCCAATTTTTTGAAGGGTTGTTTGCAGATTTGGGTACAAAGCTAAACTTCAGCACTGCATACCATCCTCAGACAGATGGGTAGACAGAGAGAGTTAATCAGGTGCTCGAAGATATTCTTCGCATGTACGTAATGGACAAACCCGCCAAGTGGGAAGATTACTTACACTTGGTAGAGTTTGCTTATAACAATGGACAGCAGGAATCCTTGGGGATGATTCTATATGAAGATTTTTATGGGAGAAGGTGTAGGACACTAGTGACTTGGGATAATCCAGTGAACAAGGTTGTGCTTAGTCCAGAACTGCTCAAGGAAATGGAGCAAGAGGTTGTAAAGATCAGACAGAATCTGAAAATAGCACGGGACAGACAGAAAAGCTATGCAGATAAGCATAGGGTGAACAGGGAGTTCAGTGTTGGGGATCATGTTTACCTCAGAGTGAGGGCAAGGAAGAGTTCCTTGAAGCTTGGAAGTTGTGCCAAGCTGTCACCAAGATATTGTGGGCCGTTTGAAGTGCTTGAAAGAATAGGGCCAGTTGCATATAGACTTGCATTGCCTGCTAGCACTAGAGCTCATAATGTTTTTCATGTTTCTTTGCTTAAGAGATATGTACATGATCCTAACCATGTGATAAATTGGGATGTGATTCAGGTGGAACCTGAGGGAGAGTTATGAACTAAGCTAATGTGCATCCTCGACAGGAAGGTCACAATGCTCCGGAACTGAGCCATAGGGAAGGTAAAGGTGCAATGGGAGCACTATGGACCTGAAGAGGCTATGTGGGAGCTGGAGGATGGCATGCGATTGGCACATCCATTTTTTGTTCAATCCTGTGGACCACTGAGGCGGTACCAGTGTAGCATTTTGTTCAAATTTTGTAAAGCACTGAGGACAGTTCTATTGAAGGGGGAGGGGAATGTAACACCTCGGTTTTGACCCCGATGCATTAAATATACATGATATATATATTGTAATTAATCATGGTGTGGAGCTAAAGGAAAAAGGCCCACCATCGATTTGGTTTTGTTATTTTTCGGCGATTGGAATTGTTGCCGATGGTGTATCGTGAGATACGGCACATATTAGTTTTGGTATCATGTAAATATGCATTTTTAATTAAATAAACCCCAACCAGCTATGTCAATGCAACCATATTGAAAAGGGCATGATTTTCCTAAGGAAAAAGGGGGGGGGGGGGAATTGTTAAACCTTGAGCCTATGGGGAAAATCCATGTGTCAACCACCAATTAAATACTTCTGCTGTTAGTTAGGGGTAGTTATTGCTGGGTAGTGGTGGGTGGCAGGTTTTCCCACACGCACACTCCACCAGTAGACTCCACCACTGCACATGGGTAGGGAAAACATCAGGGGACGCTTCCACTCTCCCACTCTCTCTCCATTCTTGCTCATCCTCAAGCAGGGACGTGATTCTTCTCCTCATGCATAGGTCTGAGTATAGGATTTTTACTCACGCAGAGGGATAAGCATGGCCTCCCATTCGAGTGTCGACCCTGAGCGATTTACCATCAGGTTGTGTTCTTCCTATTGTTCTCATTCACAATTTTCCCTGTGTTTAGAATCCACCTTCATGCGGTTTGCTTTTGTTTCCTCACGCAACTGAGGATCTCCTATTGTTTTCCCCACATTGTTCGTTGTTGTAGTTCCATTACGTCTTGGAGCTGCTGTAGGTTGTTATGGAGTCATTTTTGCCACGATAGGGCCAAGAACGACTCGGGAATTGATTTCCCCTGTCAAAGCTGTGAATCGCTTGTTTAGCTGCGTGTATGTAGTGGTTGGTCTTTGGACTGTGCTGGAATGGGAATGAAGGCTTGGGTTGCTTGAAAAACCTGGTGTGTTTGGGAACCACATGGACAGAGCTAGAGAGTTGGCTTTCTTCCTCACAACCCCTAAATAGCACTGGAAGGGAGGTCAGGGCCTGAGGGACTATGTAGCAGAGAAGGGATTGATTTCCTTGTGTTGAGTGTGTGTGGTTGTCCTAGAAGTCAAGCTAGTTCTGTTGTAGGTGTCCTTAGCTCTTCAATGGGTTCACCAGCTTAGCATTTAGCCTTTCCCAGCTCCTTGATGGCCTGATAAACCCAACTGTGTTGGCTTGGTTGTGTTTTGTGTATCCTTGGCTATGTGTAAGCCTGCTTGTTCCTTATTCCTTGGGGAATCATGCCCATCTCGAGGGTGGCAGCGTTGCTGAGAGATTAAGGAGCACGCTGGCCTATGATTGAGTGGAACGTTGCAACGATGTAGCTGGTTGCGGGACAAGTTCTTTATAAGATAAGTAGTCTTGTCTATTTTACTTCTGCAATCATATTTGATGTTTAATGAATGATGATGAACATGTTGAATGCTTGAATGAATGTATGTTTGCTTTCACTGTGTATGTGAATGATTATGCATCTTAGCATGTTTTATGTTCAAGCATTTTGGTTTTATGTATGTTCATGTTCATGGGGCGGTTTGCCCAGATGGTTAATGGGATGGTAGCGCCCTATTCATCAGTCGGAGGGTCGGGGACGTTACACTATTTGTTGGAAAAAACCCACCAACAAAACCTCGTCGATAGGGGTTCTCACTCTGTCGACGCCCAACCGGCGCGATCTCCCTGAGCACCGGCCCAAATAGGTTTTACACTACCCAGCAACATCCGTAGAGCAAATGAAGTCTCACCCGAGATGTTCAAGGGAGAGTTGTCAGAACCGAGTTTTCAGTAGTGAGGAGGGAGGATATGGGATCCGAATTTGTCACAACATAACTATTAGATCCAGAACTATGCAGTCATCATTATTTCATTTCCACAACTACAGATTGCATCATACATTTTCCACAGTATTGCTAGCGCAACAGCATAATTTGTAAAACATATTAACTCATAATGTAATGGAAATATGACAGAATTAGAACATATCACAACAACATCAATAACTCATAGCAGAAATGGAATAGACCACAGCAACATCATAATAGATTAGATCACAACATCATAACGGATTAGATCACAGCAGGGAAAATAGTAGAATAAAAGACAAGATTTATGCAACAACTATCATATCATATTAATTCTGCGCAAAGGATCCCAAAACGGACAATTCTTCTCCACAACAGGAGGCTGAATACATCAGGAAAAACTCAGATAGATCACAGACACAACAGAAAATTCTCCAAAACCATAGAAACATCGCACTAGACCTCATGCGATAATCATGCTCAAGGAAATGTTGATCTCAATCTCGATCTCAATCTCAATCTCAATATCTACCTCAATGATCTTGATATCTACCTTGATCTTGATCTTGATATCTACCTCGATGATCACTATTCAATTGCAAAACTAGTTCTATATATAGGCTTGCACCTTTACATTGAAGGTCCACTTCTAACTAATCTATAACCGCTAATGACCTATGGTGACAAAACTTGGTCAAATAATATATTAAATATTCAAAACAGTTATTTTTCTGCCTATCGCACTGATCTAGCCTCGCGCGGCACCGCGTGAGCTTGCACAGCTACCGCGACGTTGCGCAACTCACTTAACAAAACCCCTGCCAACACAACTTCCTCAAGTAGACACAAATTATGACTTCGCATGTTTCCTTCTTATCCTAGATCACTATAGGGTTGATCCATTCTGATTCCTACATTAAGCATGCGATCCAACTCAACTTTTACCTTCTCTTTATACCTTGGATTCAACCTATAAGGTCACTGCTTAAGGGTTTTAGCATATGGTTTCAGGGGTATTTTCATCTCCCCCAGGTCTCCCACTATTCCCTTCATCTCTAAGAATTTGGTAGGGAATAGATACTGAAACTCATGCAGCAAGTCCGTGATCTTTGATACTATTTCATCATCCCAATAATCTCCTATATTGGTGAGCTTCGACCAATATTTACTTTCTTGATTTTTAGCGCCTTGAGGAACTGGTCGCTCAAAATACCACTTCCTTCGGCTTAGCACCTACCTTCTAACTCTGGTATGTTTATGTTAGTTGTATCATCATATGGTTCTCCAGCCAAATTGTAACAAGCCATCCATTGCTGGATGGTCGCGCTGCACTGGTGGGAACTTCTCACTTTGACAGGGATTTCAGTGAATATCTTCTCCTTGATCGTTTGAAGCGCAACATCAATTGTCGGATTCTCATCAGCAAATGCAAAGGTGTGCATGAATTTTTTAACCAACGTGTCCCAATCCTGAGTTCCTTTTCACAACTCCATGGATGTATACCAGCTTTTGGGTATCATTTCCAAGGTGTGTATGAAATGATGGACCCATTCCTGTCATGGGTATTCTGCAAATGTCATGCAACACTGATTGAGGTGTTCAACAGGGTTCGACGGCCCTGTGTACTTCTGAATCACGACTGTGACTTCTTCACTGAATCTAACTTCCAACAATCTTCTGCATTGTGGGCATTCTGATATGGACCGCTTATACGTACCCCACCATCTAGCGGTAATAGCTTTTAGAACATAATCTAACGCAGAGAAACATTATGGTTCTGTCACTAGTCCTTCAAACTCACTGAGAAAAGTCACGAGATTCAGTAAGCCCTCATATGTGGGTATCTCCCTCGACTGGTTCGCCACTCATCGCACAGACTTGGTAATCCTGGCACATCTCCTCATAGAGATCTCATGTAGTATGTTTTGCCAATTCTCCAAGGCCTCTCCTAAATCTGATGTGCGGGAACTAGCACTACTCCAGCTCAGGTTCCCATCTATTGTAGGATTGTTATAATCATCTTTTAAGGTGGTGACATTATATATATGGTCTAGATAATCACCATGTCCTTCACTGTAGACTGGTTTGACATATCGTTGTCCCTCCAGTGGATCAATGGGCGACACTACCCTCATCTCATCATCCTTGAATGAGAGGATTCTTTTCTTAAAGTTTATGATCGTCTGATTGTCGATCACCCAATATATCCCTAGAAGCATAGGGTATAGGTTCGTGTCGTCGGCAATGTTGATGACTTCAAAGTCTATGAATGTGCGCAGCCCCTCAATGTCGACAGGGACTTGAGTTATCCTACCAATCGGCGGGACCATTGACTGATTTGAAAGCCTTAGCTAGACATGGACCAATCCAAGCACGGCTTTCCCATTCTCTCCCAAGTTTTTTGCATCAAAATATTAACATCTGACCCCAGATCTAGGATAATGTAATCCATGTCATAATCCCCTATCTGCGCAGTCATTCTTAACTCGTGCCCAGTTTTGAATTTCTTTTTGACATGGTTAACCCTCCTTCCAGGTTGCGACTCGACTAGGGTTTCTTCTATTAGTGCTTGTAGTTTTGCGATAGCATCTTTATCTTGGAGCAACGCTGAGCAATTTGAAAGAAACGACTTGAGCTTACTAACCTTTCTTGGAGCTTATTTCTAGAAGATCTGTTGGAAGCGTTCAGGAATCTTCCTGACTTCAGCTGAGGTCGACGGTTGTTATGGATATACAAATTTTGGTCATACATCCAAAAATACTTGCTTCTTTTTTTGAATTTCGAATGGTACCTTCTTTTGCATCGCGGGTTGCACCTGCGGTTGTTCCTACGTTATATTCTGATCGGCTCTGGTCATAGCACCTCCTTGTGTTATGACAACAACACTTGGATCTCTCAGCTCAGCAACAATATTCTGAATTGCATTGCTAAAAACAATTATTTGAAGATTAGGGTTAGGATTTGGATTGAGATTTTGCGCGGGGTTAGGACCTCCGACAATCCGATCTTGCCATGTTGCTATCATTTGACGACATTTCTCCCCATTATGGTCCCGCACTTTGCAATATGAACATGTCTTTGCAGGTTCATGGCAATCTTTGGTATAATGGCATGGTTGTCCACAGTTATAGCAAATGACTTGACCTCTTCCTCTTCCAAATCTTCCTCCTCCTCCTCTACCTCTAAAGTTTCCACCCCTCCTTCCCTGAGGGTGTGGTTGCTATGGTGGGTACTGATTTTGTGGTGCATAATGAGGCTAATACTGATTTTGTTGGAAATGTGCAAGTTTATAGTGCACTTATGCATGTTCAGCCTGATCTTTCCCGTCATTCTTCATCAAGTAGGTGTCTACTGTCTTCTTCTTAGGAGCTGATATGCCCTAAAATCCTTCTCATCATGCCCTACTAATTTACAGAATTTACAAAAAAGGCTAGCTGGGGTACTTATAATCTTCTATAAGTATAGACAATATTCATCGTGATGCCCTCTATTCTGGCATATTCGGCACCAAGGTAGTACGTGGGTACTCAATGGATTAGGAGCACCCGATGAGATATCATTCATGTATGATGGATATTTATCCTTGGTGTGTCCATATATTCTACATCTTATGCACCATAGTCCTCCCAGGCTTCTTTTCCTTTCTTAATATACTGGAGCTGCACGGTCAAATTAGCCAACTGCGATTGAATTTGCATCATTCCTACACCACCATCTCCGATTGGCAAGGATTCAACTTCATCACTAGTTCTAGCGCTTCTGTCTGCGACACAATCTTCTATTCAATCAAAGGAGCTAGGATGTATGGTAATAGCGCAACAATAAACCACTCTTTATGTCGCACATTCGACATTTGGAAAATAACTTTGGCCATCAAAGTTTTAAACCGCTTATTGAAATCCCATACGGATTCCATCAGTAACTGCTTTATCTCCTTGATCTTAGTGATGCACTGTAACTCAAATTTAGTTTTTTTGAACTCACAAATCATCGTGAGTCGGATCTCATCAAGGGTCTTCTATGGGTTTCCTATTGGTACTATATAAAACCTCATAAACCAGTCTAGCACGCGACCACGCAGAGTTGTGATCATCTGCACTTTCCTTACGTCTGCATTGTGAACTTAGCAAACCATCCAAACATCTTTGCAAAGGAACCAATGTTGCTCTAGATATTTTGCTCCATTCCCATTGAATGTGGGTAATCTAATTCAGCCCCAGCCATTGAGTTGGCATCAGGGATATTTAATGAATAATCTAAAGGAGGTGGACTCTCTTGCGCACTAGCCGTAGTACTAGCACTATTAGTATTAATAGTTGTTTCAAGAGATGAGGCTCTAGACCTTACCTCTAGCGATACTCCTGGAGTGGTGTAGTTGCTTCCCAATCTTGGTGTCTTCGTAGATTATTTGGATTCTTCTGCTCCTTCAGAAATCAATCTATAGTCTTCCTCTTCATCACAATATCCTTTGTCTAGACGCGACTCGACTTTGTACTCACTTTCTTCGAATAGACTAGGAGTTCGTCTACCTCCTACTGTCTTTCTTGTTTTTCTTGACCTGAATCTCCTTCTACTCCTAAGGAATCCAACTTCTAGTTCAGGTTCTGTACTTCTTGGGAACATCTCAGCTCACAATTTCCCACTTTCTTTATAGGTCGTCTGAGACATATCCCCTCCGCTGGATCTGCGACTCAACTGCTCAACTGCAAAATGCCCTTCTCATAAGCAAGCATCTTTATCCATGCATTTATAGATAACAAGTACCTTCTTCGGGGTCCTTGGAAAAAAATTATTTTCGCCTCAGTATATGAGGTTATCGTCTCTACCGCAAACTCAGTAATATACCCTTGCAAAATATTGTCGACCCAAAAATCAGCAGCTCTAGAGATGGGGTTACTTACACTAGTTAACTCGTGAATCAACTGAGCACTCCACTCGACTGCTTTTCTTCTCTAGAAATTTGTTTGCCGAGTCGCCAATATTAAAAACCACTCGTGCAACACAATAGGAAACTCTGCAAAGTATATATCATGAATATTAGAGTATATGTATTGGTCTAACCAATTTTTTGCACTCAAACGCGATCTTGCGCTCTCTTCTTGTGCAAATGCTACTATCTTAGACTCTAGCCAATCCTCAATTTCCTTCTTTGTCAGATGCTACAACATTTCCCTCGACTCAAATGATTAAGAGTCCCGACAATGGAACCATTTCTTGGCCTACTTTTTCTCATTCTTGCGACCCAGGTTCAACATACCCACAAAACCAACAAAACAACCAAAGACATCGGCCCGATAGAGCAAGCTCAATAGGAAACACCTGCGAGGAAGGAGTAGTATCACCCGAGATATCTTAATGTGTAACTACTAGAACCATGTTTCCGCAGTCGGCGAAGGATTACAATCCCTTGGCCTGCGACCAAGGCGCTCGAGAGAGTCGGAAGGATGGAGTCTTTTACTAAATCAACGATGGCGCAATAGTGTGACACAGCTGGCATGCGACACAACCTTGTCCTTGACAACTTAACAACTAGCGCAATGGTGCGACATAGATTATTCCTTAAAAGTAAATGAAAATGGGGCGATTGTATTTCAACTTAATAGTATTTGAACATGAAATAATATTGCGACATTCACATTCATTCATTCAACTACTTCCATCAATATTGCGACATTCACTTAAGCAATAAACATAAATAATGCAAGATAAACAAACATTTAACATTCACATTCACATTCAGTGATACAAGAAATAACATGGAAACCCATCTGGGTAAAAACCACCAAGGTGCTCTTCATATGGCAGGAGAAATATATGGCACCTTGCAGTCTGTGACTTGCAGACTGTTTTGAGATATGTCTATTTAGCTCAGACTCTTTCTTGCTCTCATGCTATCTATTTTTATGCTTTCCTTATACTACTCCTACTGATCCGCACACAACCTCGATCAACTCTTCTACTCTACTATCTCCGCACTCAGCTGCAGATTGACTCTTACAAAATGGTCTGTGGACACAGCCGCAGATCTGCAGCTCAACAACCTTCTACTACTACCAGACTTCCCTTTGATCTCTTCAAAATACTTTTAATTATTCTTCGAACCCTTATACAGAACGGGTTCCTCCTATTTATAGATATTATAATACCGCGTAGGGTCGATTGAGTACAACTCAGTTATTACAGTCATAAATAGCCACAAAAACATCTTTCATATTTATTACAGGACATACTAGCCACAAAAATTCGTTTATTACATTAATCACAAGCCATAACTAGCCGCAAAAAGCGTCCTTTAGTATTCCTCCGACTCGAGCACCTACGGTTTTCTGACCTATCGATTTCCACACTTTACTCTTCTACCTTCCAATCTTCCACCGACTCAAGGTCTGCTTTTCCTTTGTTGCATCATTTCTTGTTGCAACCTTCTTTGTTATGTGCTTTCTTTTCTTCCTTTACCTGCCTTTATTCCGTCATGTGACTGCTTTTTCTCTTGTGCCTGTGCTTTAGTATCTTTCTTGTGCTCTATCCTGGCCCAATAGAGTATTAGTATTGTTGAGAAACCCAGACAAATAGGATGTGAGCCTAATTTCCCTTGTAATATGCAAGGAAGGTCACCTTAAGCACCCATGAACTTCTATTTCAGAGTTACAAAGAGTGCGATCCCTATCTTAAGGATTTGTTTACCATCATCCCAGTCAACCTTTGGTTGATGAAGTGGTCTAATCGATGTAGTTTTTGAACTATCCCACTCTTCCCCAAAGAATGTCAATATTGAAGTGGTTGAGGAGAGATCACTCTTTCATTAGTTACTCTTTTGACCTAATACATTAGTGAGCATATATATTATAGCATTATTAGGCTCATCACTACTTTAGAAGTGTTTGTATGCCTCTAAGATACCTAAAGCATTGAATTCCTTCTTAATAACCAAGAATTACTTGATCCTTTCATATTTCCCATTAGCAACATGTGGGGGCATCTTAAAAATTGTAAAAATATTAAATGCATGTACCTAAGCAATATTTTTGATGTATGTACACCCAAACATGGTTAAGATGTACACTAACTACCTTAACCATACTCTCCAAGTATAAATGGGGACCTTGAGGTTGGAAAAGTAACTCATGACCAATATACTCCTATGTTGTAGGAATTTTGCATCATTTGATTTGTATTTTTACATCCCTTATTTGATAAAAAAATCTTTTGTTTCTCATATATCATCTTCCCAAGATCGAATTAGGATTCCCATTCTATGAGTTATTCTTTCCATTATAATTGGTGAAGTAGTTGAATATTGGTCGGGTTTTAGTTGCCTAGGATTGAGGAACATTGGGTTTAATGAAGGAGGTATCACAATGAGCACTTAGGTATGATTTGTTTTTGTTGGTATCTCTTAAGTAATAGAATAGCTCTATTCTTCCCATCCAAAAAAATAATTTGTATTGAATTTTATTTGCATTGATTTGAACTTTTGGTGGAGGACTAGCCTTTACTTGAAAGGTAGTTGCCTGTGAATTTAGGAATTTATGAGTTGAAGGGATTGAGAAAGGTATTTGATGTTGATTTGTGCACATGTCTCAATAAGGAGTGCATTAGAGAAAAGAACAAAACTTGGATGAACAGACTTAATCTATAAAGATATATGTCTAGCCACATGGGCCTTTCCATCACCATCTTTGTCAAATTATGAATTTATCTTGCTAAGTAGAATATTATAGTTTTTTATCTTCGACTTGATATATTGGTGACCTAACCCTAGTCATTTAGGATTTAATTTCCTCGAATGCTTTCCAAACCCTTGTTTTGAATAGAGTGTGAAATTAAGACTTGAGTGTACCACCCCGGTTTTGACCCCGTTGCATTAATGTATATGATGTAAATATTATATGGAATCATGGCAAGGAGCTCAAGGCCAAGGCCATGTCATTGATTAATGTTTGGTATATAAGCAATCATGGTTGATGCCTATGGTTTATGTGCTAAGTCAAGCACGCTTGTAAACATCATGTAAATATGCAAATTAATGAAAAACCCACAGCCAACTATGTCAATCCAACGAAAAATGAGACGGGGGCATGATTTTCCTAAGGATAAGGGGGTGGGAATGTTTCCCTTGATCCAGTTTTGGGGAAAATCCATGTGTCATGGGGGAACCCATCAAAACTGTCAACTACCCTTTTTTCTTGTCTTTTCTTCCCAACCATTTATCCTGACAGAAGGTGGTTGAGGTAATTATTGCTTGGAAAGGGAAGAGTATGGGAAAAATCGAATTGGGTAGAGCACCCAGTTTTGGAATGTCATGTTTTGCTTGCATGGACAAGAAAACACTAGAACCGCATGCCATTTTGACTCACGCGTTCACATTTTGGTTTCACTCTCACGTTTTGGGAGCAGTAGAGACGTTCTGGCTCATTCACCATCTTCATTCTCCATTCGTGTGGAATCTCTACAACAGTTGAGCTCTTCCTGTGTGTGTATCATTCGCGTTCTGTGAGTGTTTTTCCCTTGGCAAGACGGTTATTATTGTGTTGCAGTGTTATTTTAAACTACAAAGTGTATGAGACCCTGTTACTCGTGTTCTAGAGTAAGCATGTGTTGTGGAGTCTCCATGTGGTTGTTGTGTTGTGCACCCTAGTTCGGGTCTGAACTATGTACAAGACTTAGGAATGGGAGAGATGTAGAATGTGCTTGATAAACCTAGTGTAGGACCTCATAATAAGATAAGGGTGGCTGGTAAACCTGCTATGCACATCCTGAAGAGCACTGGAAGGGAAGGTGTAGCCTAAGGGATTATGGAGCAGAGAAGGGGACACTTCCTTGTGTTGGGTGTGTAGGCAGTGGGGAAGCCAGGCCAGATAGGTCTTGTGAAGGTGTTCTTCACTATGTAGATGAGCTCACTAGCTTAGCAGTTCTTCCTGCTCGTTGCCTTAGAAGCCTGATAAACCCAACTGGAGAGATGGCTTGGCTGGTAGCCTGATAACCCATATGTTGGCTTGGCTCTGTCTTGTTGAGTTGACCTTGTGAGTAACCTTTGGATGGACAGTCTGATAAACCCAAGTGTGAATGTTGGCTTGACTAGGTAGCCTGATAAACCCAGCAGTGAGATGGCTTGACTATGTACAGTCTAATAAACCCATATGTTGGCTTGACTAGTCCTTAAAGGTGAATGTTGGGTTGACTGTGTTCAGTCTGTGATACCCAACTGTAAGATGGATTGGTTAAGTGGCTTGTGAAACCCATCTATTGGTTTGTTTTCCCCTGCATCCTGATAAACCCAATTGTGTTGGCTTGGATGAGTGTTATTACACCCTTCTCTATGTATGAGTCTGCTAGTGTTCCCTTATTCCTTGAGGAAATCATGCCCAACTCAGGTGTGGCGGTGTCGCTGAGAGATTGATGAACGCACTAGCATATGGTTGGGTGGAACGTTGTAATGACATAGCTGGTTGTGGGACAAGTTCTATTCAAGCCTAAGTGTACTTGTCTATGTCAATCTCTGCAATTGTATTTCTTGCATTGTAATTGCTTGATGGAGTGTGATGAACATGTTGCTGTGTTGAATTGATGCATTGTTCCCTTGAATAACTGCAATTATAAGCATCTATGTATGTTTTCCCTCAATGCATTTTAAACTAAGTTGCAGGGTAGATTGGCCAGATTGGTAATGGCCTGAAGGATCAAATTGATCCAAGACTTTAGTTAAAAAGTTGAGTTTCCTGCTAGAAATCTTCCTTTACGCAATCTGCGGGATGCAAGATTTCAGGACGCAGGATGCCGGTTCGCAGATCTTGGTTTCTGCAATTTTCCCTTCCACAACTTCCTTTTTGCAACTTGCAGGATGCAGGATGCAAGATGTCCTTTGTAGAATTACGGCTTTCCCCAGTTTACGTTCCGCAACAACCCTTTTCGATGCGGGATGGGAGATTGTGGTGTTACGATGTCCACAATTCCCAATCCCGCAATTCAAGTTTCTGCACCGTCGATATTTGCAGAATGATTTTCCACTATTGATTTGTTCTCGATGCGGGACGCGGGAAGTGATATTGCAATTTTTGTAACTTTTCGATCCCGTAACTCGGGCTTTCTGCATCGTTGATTTTTGCGGGTGGATTATGAACCGTCGATTTGGTTCCAGCTGCGGGACCGTTTGGGATCATTGATTTCTGTTGCATTTTCTCTCCTCCGTGCAATCTCCTTTGAGACTTTTCCTTGCATATCACCAAACTTCTCAAGGAAAGATAGGAGGGAGTGTGACAGTGTTGGAAATGTCGAGAAGTGGTTTGTGGCCATGCCCTGTGTTTCGATGAATAGTAAAGGTTCTCGATGAAATTTTTAATTTCACATGATAATAAGGTATGGGTACGTGACATTGGGTGCCTTCATTTGACTTTTCATTACCAATATCTTCTTCATGAAGAGATTCAATTAGATATTCAATAACCTCATCACAGTTATCTTCTTTTATATATGAAATATTATCTATAAGGGGCTCATGTTATGAAAACGAATGATGGTTATCCTCATGAGATTCTTCTTACAATTCCCTTATCCTATCATAATATATTTTCATTTAATATAATAATTTAAGGACATCAACCTTTATTTCACATCTTTGATTTTAACTAACAAGGAATCTAAGGGTTCACTCTTATGTGTATGTATTAAGTAGAGTATCTTATCTTCGAGAATACAAGCTTCTACAATTCATCGTAATAATGTAGGATTTTATGGAGTAATCTATGTTAGATCTTTTAAATGTATTATCATTTTGAGTGGGCAACTCACCTATCATCATCAAAAACCAAAGTTTGAAAGAATATATTGAAAATAGAATGTAATCTAGCCTATATTTTATAAGGTTGAAGGAAAAAAAATAGCCATTGAGTAATTGATAATTTAATTAATGGGTTAGAAGAGAATTAGTCCTTGTTGTTAGTAAATAATAATTTCAAGAATTATCCAAATGTGTTGAGGGATACCTAGTTAAACTTAATTAGGAGAGAGATAGGGTAAACCTAAGGGTATCTTATCATTTCCATATAACTTGCAAGCGTCAACAAAATATTCATGTGTTTCTTCTTCTTATAAATGGGGTTCCAATACTTGTGAAATGATTCATTCAACCCTACAAATGAAGATATTTCCTTTCTACCATATTTTCAAATGACTTTTTTATTTTTCAAGGAAAACATAAACTTTTCATCTTTATTTCTTCATAGACTAAATTAAAATATGAAATAATTTTCATGAAGGATGTATTGTGTGTTGAAGTGTAGAAATGAGCCATTAATTTATTGTAAAAAAATACAGTTATACATTTGTTAAAAAAAACTACATTTATAAGATGTATAAGTATATTAATTTTACCTGTATATGCCTTCCTTCTAGGTCTGTAGGTGTTTTTAACTGACCTATAGCATCGATCACCATAATCCTCCATGCTAATATGAAGGGGAAAAGGTGGTAGCGCAACACAACTAGGAGTTTAAGTTCATAAAAGCGGAAAAGGCAATGCCACAATTGTCAAGGTAATGACTACCTACATGTCGTGAGAGATCATGGCAGTGGGATATTAGATCATGTTGGCAGGTGCTTTCATGAGGAGTGGAAATCATCCAAACAACTAATGTTAAATATTAATGCTAGCATTAAACTAGACTTTCAACTTTTCACTTATCAAAACATAGCAAAACAATGCCTTATTTGCATTTCATGTGTTTGGCCTCATGATGAAGCAAAATAAGAGGTGAAATTTGTTGATAGGTGGATAAAACGGCTCTAATTATACGATTGGTTGAGCAATTGTGGACTAATATAAAACTTAGAGTATTTTTTTTAATAGTTTTGCATCGTTTAATTGAAAAAACGGTAAGGCCATTCATAGAGTCCTTGCTAGCCTGAAGGTAGGGACTAATAAACACGAGAATAAGATGAGTTTTTACAATGTAAAATAAAAATAAAAGTTGAAATTGTGATGTGGATATAACATGGACATGTTTACCTGATATTTATATAACAAATATACTAAAAAAATAGGATAGAGACATTTCTTAACACATAATACTTCACACACTTATTATCTTCAAACTAGTACAAACATATAGAGTTTTTTAAGTTGTTGTGAGATCCAACTTATTCAAAATTTAGGAAGAGAGATTGAGAGAATATCTCAAAAATCTCTAACAAACACAAACCAAATTTGATAATTACATTAATGAATCATTATCTCCTACACCCCCCTTAATGCTTACATAATTGAAAACAATACTAAAATCAAAATAAACACATTTTTGAACTCTGATCTTTATCGTATTCATTAGCATCTCTATCCACTTCTGAAATCTCATAGACTAGGGTCTTTCACAACTATTCATTCGAGCTATCACTTGATTCATTGAAGATACAATTGCTTCTGACCATCAATTTTGTAATTGTAATGACTGAAAATTCTATATGCTTCTATCTGCCAAGATACACAGCTCACTATATTTGTTAGAAAAGTAGTCTAGATAATGAATCATTCTATTGACATATTTCCATATATCGAATTACATAGCGCGATGTACTCACCAGTCTAGATAATGAATCATAGAAAAGCGGTTTAGATATTGAATGTATCTAGAATTCAGTCTTACAACATGACCTCTTTCATCTCACAAGTACACAAACCCATAAAGATCACAAACTGCAAACATAACTAGGGGTTGTGTTCTTGTGGCATCGAAATACATAAAGAAACACAAGATTGTAATAGACTATAGACATAACCAAACTAGTGACCATGTTCTTGGTCAAGAACCACCAACTTGAGTTATGTTACCATGTTCTATGAGTGATTCTTTCATTATTCATTTCATACGTATACTAACTCAAAAAAGAAAACCTTCTACTATAACTTCATCATCAAATCAACCATCCAACCGAAGCAAGCTAGATACCAATTAGCATTATGAACAACATCATCAACATGTGGTATTGTTGACTAATCCATTCTCCACGCTAGATCTCCTCTTCAACGAGCAAGCAAATATAAGTGTAGAGCTACATATTTGCATATCTCTCCTCCACACGCCGATTGTAGTCATAGCGACAAACATATCAGAGTGGACAAACTGGTCTCTCCATGTAATAGCAATCGGTCACATTTATGAGGATTTCCCCAATAATGGCTCACGGATCATGCTTTCACTAAAACCTTTTTTCAAGCACCTCTCTAAACACGAGGTTAACATATATTTGTGTTTATGGGTGGCGTGGATGAATTAAGGCTCCTTCCATATTGAAGTAACAACTTTTAATCTTGTACCCCCTCTCTCACTAACAATGTTTGCTCCTCTTAGTAGTTGCTTGAATCTTCACACACATTTTCTTCTATGTTTGTTTTGCAGGGCAACTCACTCAAATAAGATTTAGCAAATAAAGGCTTCCACTTACAAGTTAACAATCACTCACAAATAATATATACTCACCGTAAACTATCCACATAAGCACACAGTGACTAACTCAGAAATTCAACTACATAAACACTATAGATATCACTCTCCTACATCATATTAAACACTTACATCTTTCTCATTTTCCTTAGCCCTCCCGAGAGGGAGTTAAGCCAAGATCAACTCTAATACCAACTCAGAAAATAGGATAAGAGACATTTCTTCACATACTTGATATTATCTTCAAACTTGTACACATATATAGAGTTATCTTAATTGTTTTGAGATCCAACTTATTCTAAATTTAGGAAAACGGGTTGAGAAAATATCTTGACAATCTGTAATAAACACAACATAAACACAAACACAAAACAAATCTAATCATTATATTAATGGAAGCATTATCTCATATATGTATATGTAAGTATTGTTGGCCCCTAGGCATTGATCTCCGCTACAATCATCAAAGTTAGGATCCACGAGAGGGGTTAACCCATGAGTGTTGGACACAAATGCCAACAATATCCCCCGGCGTTACTTAAGTGAGTTTCGAACTCAAAACATGTTACTTTGATACCATTTGTTGAAGCACGATTGCCATTAAATCAAAACCATAGACATTGATCTATGGTACAATCACCAAAGTTAAGATCTATGAAAAAAAATTAACCCATATCACAAAACTCATAAAAAACATTATATACAAATAATAACCAATACATTTACTTTTTAAATATATAGATATCACTCCAACTCTGAGAAAAAATCCCATTGTCTAAAATTTTTCCAAAGAGAATACCATCTTATAAAATAATTACTGAGACAACGATTCGAAAGAAATAATGTGAACATTAATATGAAGAAAAAAATAAAAGATTTCGCGTGAAAAGCTTTCTTGACTTCCATGGTTTGAATGGTAATGTGTATCTATCATCGAGATCAAATCCATTATAATATTTTTTAATGACATGAATTTCAAAATTCAACCTGTCATTCATTCATCTTTTTCTCACATTGTGAGAGAATGTATGTTTGTTTGTCCATATAGACTTTTGATAAATTTATTTTTTCATATGTTTATGAAAATGTATGTTTCTGTGTAAGGAGACATTGACATTATGCTGATTTGTTATAGATTGTATAAGTTTGTTTTAGTGTAATATATGTTAAGTTTATTTTAGGTTTGCGAGTTTAGGGTTATCAATCAATTTTTGTTATACTGAAAATTATTGGAAGAAAAATGAAGAGGGAACATATTATATTATAATTATATATTTAAATAAAAGCTTTAGTTAATTTTTTATGAGAAAAAAAAAACATTTCTAACCTTTAAAATTGAGTAAAAATACTAATATTATTTTGATCAAAGAATATGTATATATACGTGTGTGTGAGAGAGAGTAGTTAACTGTATGTGAGAGAATAAAAAGAGTCGTTTTTAACATTTGAGTTTGATAAGAAGTGAGTAATACTACTTTGAGCAAATTATGTACTTTATATTATAAATGGTGAGAAAATATAAAAGAGTCTCTAACATTTGAGATTGAGAAAAAGTCACAGGGGCTTCACTTAGTGAATCTCTCACATAGCACGTACGATCGTGGGATATTAAAAAATACCCTTAATTTCCAGAGATATTGATCCAAACTCTTTTTGTTGAAACCCGCTCCCAATACTTAAAACCTCCTCCCCACCCCTTTTTATACCTCAATCCTTATAAACCACCCTACCCACCCCCACCTTAAACCCCTCATCCCCCCAATACCTGCAATATATTGGTTCGATTTTTGATAATTTTAAAACCCACAATATGAACTAACGTGATAGGATATTGGTCAACAAGTGAAAACCCCGTGGAAAAAGTGAGTAATACTATTTTGAGCAAAGAATGTGTTTTTGTTGAACCTTGGTATTGTCATTGATGTCAAATGTCGAAAATGGGACACATGAAAAAAAGAACATTGGATGGATGTCTAATGAAGAAGAATGATGCATGTTCACTTTTGCATAAACAAGCTAAATGAAGTTAGCGCAACTATAACATGAAGATTCTGTGCCAATTTGAAAAAATAATATGATGAAAACCAATATATGAAATCTTGTTTGAAGAAGTATATGAATGTCAGTTTGAAGAAATACATAAGAAGTACATCCAACATGAAGAGGAACTTAAGATATATATGAAAATCCTTAGTGCACCTAGTCATGGTTCTTTAAAGTAAAAGTCAAAAATTTGGTTGAATAAAGGTTCGGGATTGTGCAAAAGGCGTGAGAATAAGATGTTGTTTGGACAAGTATGCTAGTTCTGAAAGTGTGCAATACTCACAAGTGATGATACTTCAAGGGCACAAGAGCACACATGAAATAATTCCAAACTGCACAAATCCCACTAAGAAATGGGACACATATACACAAGCACCCACTAAAGCACAACAAAATATGTGCAAATGCCACCATGGTGTTGGACTTGAGTATGCAAAAATCCACATGTTAAAACATGAGAAGATAGATGCCTACGAGTGATAGAATGAAGTGGTTAACATAACCAAGAAGTAAGGAAGTATGAGCGTTATCAATTCAAGGGAACCCCAACGTGTGGACACACCCTTTAAGCAAGAGTAGTATAAATAGACACAAAGTGGTTGTGATAAAGTAAGCTTGAAAATGAATTCGATATGATTTTTTGAATAAGCACACTTCTTATTTTTGGGGATCAATGGATTGTTGAACCAGAAAGAAGACATACAACAAATAAATGGGACACATATACACAAGCATCCACTAAAGCACAAACAAATATGTGCAAATACCACCATGGTGTTGGACTTGAGTATGCAAAACTCCACATGTTAAAACATTAGAAGATAGATGTCGACGAGAGATAGAATGAAGTGGTTAACATAACCAAGAAGTAAGAAAGTATGGGCATTATCAATTCAAGGGAACCTCAACGTGTGGACACACCCTTTGAGCAAGAGTAGTATAAATAGACACGAAGTGGTTGTGATAAAGTAAGCTTGAAAATGAATTCGATATGATTTTATGAATAAGCACGCTTCTTATTTTTGGGGATCAATGGCTCATTAAACCAGAAGGAAGACATACAACAAAGAGATGAATGCACAAAATTATTGATGAGTATCAACTGAATTTGCGTAGATAAGGAGAGTGTTTAGCATTGAGATATGTGACGGAAGTAACAACGCAACATAACACTATTGAACTGCAGATCTCAAAATGTTGAAAAGCATGAGGGTCTTTCCCAGATATTGTGAAGTTTTGTTGCAGATAATTGCAGAAGAAGCATATAAAAAAATATCGTTGTAGAAGACGTAGATCAAAGAAGATAGTTACAGAAGACACAGATCGAAGAATATCACAGATAATTGCAGAATACACAAATTAGAGAAGATCGTTGATAGCTACAAAAGACATAGATCATAGAAGATCACATATAACTGCAAAAGACACAAATGAAATAAGATCGCAAATAGTTGCATAAGATGCAGATCAGAGAAGATCACAGATAACTACAGAAGGCACAAATTAGACGAGATCACAAATAGCTACAGAAGTTGCACATAGCTGCAGAAGACATAGATTGATTGCAGATTGCTAAATGTGCAAAAGACGCAGAAAGTAGAAAGAACAAAAGACACAGATCAATGTAAGTTACATATTGTTGAAGGTGCATAGGACATAGATAATGGAAGGTGAATAAGACACATATATTTGAAAGTGCAATAGACTTGGACATAATAGAAGACGCGGATAAAAGGGATCACAGAGGGTGATCAAAGAAGTCACAAATCACAGATATTGAACACTACGGGACGAAAGGATGTAGATCACATAAACTAAACATAACTTCATTTCAGGGCAGTTGGACGGGGCAAGGAGAGGGAGTTGCAGCTTCCTTCATTCCGTGCTGGTAAAACCAATGAGTCAGTGCTCATAGTCAGATTGGTGTTTGACAATATCAAGTTGGTGTTTGCACAATTGAATTTGTATCCCAGTCAGGTCGATGCCTGTTTCCACAAGTCAGTGCTTGCGTGGGTCGATGTCTGTTTCCGCAAGTCGGTGCTTGTGCAAGTTCTTACAGGTTGGTGTCTGTAAACTACAAGTCGATGCTTGTAAACTGCAAGTTGGTGCTTGCATACTTGTTAAGATGACGCACATGTGTCGGTGCTCACACTCGGAGATTGATGTCTCCCATTGTAATTAGAGCTTTATATACACACACATATGCTTCTCATATATTTGTGCACTAGTGTCTTATTGGTTAATTAAAACTGAATTAAAATATATTTTTGAAAAGCAAAATTGTTAAATATACACTTTATACTGATTCACCACCTCGATATAAACAATAATTCCAACAACTTTAACATAACATATTAAATATATTAAGTATAAATTTAGTTAAATGCATGTGAGAAAATATAGAAAAAATGGTCTCCAACATTTGAGATCGAGAAAAATGAGTAATACTATTTTAGGCAAAGTATGTACTTTATATTATAAATAATGAATCTGTACTAGAAAACAATAACAATATGTTATCATATATTATGGCCAATATAGGCACCAAGTGATACTTTGAAAGTCAACATGTAACATGTATTTTTCATTATGTCTTTATGAGCTAATATGAAAAACCTCGGACTAAGTTGGACATTAAGGTATGTAAGACCCATTTTCAAAACCTACTATGCTCTTAAATGAAAAAGACACATAATGGTCTTCATAATAAATCAAAGATTTCAAATTTGTTTGGATCTTTACATTTAAAATAATTCTACTATAAATACATTAATAAAAATGAAATGTGTTCTAAATTTTGGTTTCTAAAGCAAACTTTACATTACTTATAAATACATTAATAAAAATGAAATGCTCTTTCAATTTTGGTTTCCTAAAAGCAAACTTTACATTACTTAAGATGAGATCAAAAGTTATGATAGTATTGACCTTACAAGATATGTAAGATATTTCATAGTGATGATAGTCATTCTACATCTAGACATCAGTACAATGATAATGTAAACATTAGTACATTCAAGTTGAAATTTTGGCTTTCTGAAAACAAACTTTACCTTGCTTAAGATGAGATCAAAAGCAATAAACTTTACCTTGCTTAAGATGAGATCAAAAGCTATGATAGTATTGATCCTTACAAGATATTTGATAGTGATGATAGTCATTCTACATATAGACATTAATACAATAATAATGATAAAAGTTGAAATTCAAATATCTTTTGAATATAAAATCTACATTTTTATAATTGTTTTATACCTTAAAATATGATCTACATTTTTATAATTGTTTTATACATTAAAATGTGATCTACATTTTTATAATTGTTTTATGCCTTAAAATTACATTTTTATAATTGTTTTATATCTTAATTTTGGATTTTAAGAAAAAATTACTTAAAAACAAAAAATAATTGAAAAAGGAAAGTACAACAAATACATGAAACACTTATGAATAAAAACATATTTATGTTTATCCAAACCATAGACCATGAAACTAATGCATGAACTTGGGAAACAATTATATATAACTATTAATAATATCATTATGTTCTATTAATTAATACATGTGAAAAAATTTATAATATAAAATTATGTAAATAAATTTATTTTGAGAGAGATATTTTCACATTAAAAAAACGTTTTCACCAAATCATTACTTTTTTTATGAAAATAAAAATCATAATATATTTATATTGAAATAAAAAAAATTTAGACAAATTCAAAGATCTTTCTAGCAGCTATTAAAACACATTGTAAATACTATTATTATAAAACTCTTATTATCCAAAATTAGAACAAAACAATGTGTGTCAATATTTCCAAAAAATATTAGGAGGTCACATATTCAAATCCAAAGGGGTAGTGTGTGTACACCTATGTAGACTTTATAGTTAAATCACTGCGCAAAGGGGCCCCTTTTCCCACAAACAAGGAGGTCTCATACACCAAATTGGTGTCTCACTTAGTGGTGACCTTAAAATATATTATTATTATTATTATTAACGAAAACATAGAAATGTAAAACCTTCAATCCAAATATTCCATAAAAAAGCCTAAATCTAAAGCAAATCATTACTTGTAAAAATCTTAAAACTAAAATAAAAATTCACTCTCTCATTACTTTTAAAAATCTTAAAACTAAAATAAAAATTCACTCTCTCATTACTTTTAAAAATCTTAAAACTAAAATAAAAATTCACTCTCTCGTTACTTACAAGTCTTAAAACTAAAATAAAAATTCACTTTCATTACTTGTAGAAGTCTTAAAACTAAAATAAAGATCCACTACCTTAAGTTTACAAAAATAAAAGTCATATTTTAATATATCCAAATAAATATAAATAATTTAATATATTTTATTTGTTTTTTATAATAAAATATAAATTGAGCAAATCCAGAAAGGTTTATAATGTATAACCTCATTCTCTTTATAAAAGCTATCTTTTTCTCTATCGAGAGGCTCGCTATGACTAGACTCCTCTTATACAAGCACAAAATCAATAACATAGGAGACCATAGACTTCCTAAGCTAGCTTTAAATTCCATCCAAAACCACCTAAGACTCAAGCAAGATTTGTATAAAAATACGAGGGCCTGGTTAAACCATTGGGAGCATTGCAAAATATTAATAACATTAAAAATATTGTTACTTCTAAGTTTAAAGAGAAAATGTGGTGTGAGAAAGATTTAGAGGCTAAAATAAAACTAAGATATTATAAGGAGGTCATCAACCCTACTTTAGAAGATCAAAAGTATCTCTCTGTTTTAACTAGTTCAAAGAAAAAAACTAATATAGCCAAGATAAGAACCAGCACTAGCTCCATAGTGAAACAGGTAGTTGGGCAGTTCCTAAACACCATGGGTGGAAAGGATTTGCTATATCTCCAAGAATATGAACATTGAGGATGAGAATCACTTCCTCTTAGAGTGCCCTGCGTACACCCACATTAAATCTCAGTTCCATAATCTTTGTTGCAATACCGACCTTCATAGCTTTTTAACTTGTCAAAATTATAGTGAGCTCGGGACCCTTCTCTCCAAGCTCTTTGAGCATAGAAATACATTTTTAAAACAAAATTTCTTTAGGTTTGATAGACCAATGTTTGGTTTCAGGGGGACGTTCATCATCATCATCAAATATTAAATTAAAGAATTTTAAATAATCATTTTTTAATTAATAAAAATAATATAAGTTTATTAATTAAATGTTGATTTGATATTTAACATATTCACATAAATGTAAATAATTTAATTTATTTTTCATAATAAACATAAATATTAAAATAAATAATTTTAAATAATTATTTTTTAATTAATAAAAATAATATACATACTAATTTAATTGTGTGAGTTTGTTGAAGTGGTTAAGTATTGTAAATTTTTCCCATAATATGTATTTTATTGAAAAAAATATAATACTAATTATTATTTTATTTGATTGTTTATTTAACTACAATATAAAAATAAATAAATAAATTTATAAAATGAATTTATATATCATATTTCACTTCAACATATTAAATTTTTTTTATAAATTGAATTCATATGTTATATGAAAACTTTAAATACACCTAATTTCTAACCCGCTAATTATCAATCCTATCAATGCAAGTAAATAAGTCCAATTTATGTCCCCATCAGAAGCATGAAATATGAAAAGCATACGACCAAGATTCATGTAACAGCGTTTTATATTAAACACCGAGGCACGCCGCTCAACGACTCCAGTGTTCTTTTATTTCCCAAAGAAAGGAGATATCGAAAGTTGAAAGTTGAAACCCTCTTCAGCTGACGCGTCTATACGTCTGTCACCCTTTCTTAAAATTGTCATCTGCCCCTCGGTGGTGGAAAATTCCCATTGCACATTTCTTGCTCTGATAAAATTCAATTGGTTTTAACTGCAGCCACATTTGATAAATTTGGTTTATAATGGACTGTTTCAGGTGAGTGGTAGTTGGAATTTGATAGGCAAAATGTTGGTCATGATTTCGTCTCTAATAGTAATTTATTAAAAAGTTGTACTTTGTAAAAGACTTGTATTTAGAATTATTTGGGTGGTTAGAATTTGATAAGCAATGTGATTAATAAATATTTAGATAAAATGATTAAGTAGTTGGAATGTGATAAACAAAATATTGGTCATAATCCATCTTATTGATTTATTAAAAACTTATGATCAACAAAAGTTAGGGTGGAATGATTGTTGTTAAGGTTGGTTTTATCTTTGAAAGTTGAGATAGTTAGATAAAACCATTAAGTAGTTGGAATGTGATAGATAAACTATTGGTTATGACCCATCTTAGTGATCTATTAAAAACTTGTGATTAACAAAGGGCAAAGTGGAATGATTGTTGTTAGGGTTGGTTTTATTTTTGAAAGTTGAGAGAGTTTAGGATTAACTTGTACATGTTAAAAACTTATGAAGATTTGAAAAAATAAATGAAGGAAATAATTGTTAATATTTACTTAAGTTTTGATTTATGAAAATATTAACAAATTGAAGATAACCTCATTCGATAAGAATTATGAAAGAATAGAATTCAAGCAAGTAAGTGAAAAAAGTCTAAAAAAATATTTATGATAGCTATAAACAAATGAAAAGTAATTACAATAAATTTATTTTATGAGTTGAATATAAATTTATTATGATTTTAATTGTTGTTATGTTAATAAATTAAAATAAATAAGAATATTAAAACATTTCTTTTGTGAAAGGAACAAATAAGAGGAGCTTAAAGATTAAAAAATTGATTCTATCTTAATTGGGCCATGTTCCAAAAAAGTCCTTTTGGCACGAGTATCTACTAAAAAAATACATATATAACAGCATATTTACCATTGTAAATTCTAATAAATTCTCCTAACATAGTAGCTATACAAAACATATCATCTAGAAATGAAAGCTACAAAAACATACATCCATTAGAAGTATCATTCATGTTGTTGTCCTCCTTTAACTAATCTTTGAGCCCATGAGAGCTAGTAACTTCAATAACAACTTTAGCAAGAAGATTAATGGAAGTCTCATCCATAGCTCTGGAGTCTACAACTACATTGTTATACAAGACAGCTCTCTGAGACACCGTCATCAACATTTCACAATGAACCTCCACATCCAACACCAATTTGTCAACCATTAATCCCTATACACGAACTTGATCCTCAAGAGAATAAAACCTAGTATCCACTTGAGCTGCATGAGAAGAGACATGTTCCATGAGTGCAATAACTCCCTCTAGCTGAAGGTGAATCCTCATCATCACTTTCTAGATTTCCTTGATTCCCCATGAACAACTCCCAAACCTGCACCATAACACTCTCCCACCATGATTGTAATCCATGTTTTGCAATTTCTCACTAATTCCTTTAACTAACTCTTCAATAGTCTAGTATTATAAAAAGATGAGTTATTATTCTTCCAAACAAACGTTAAAACTACATATATTTATTTGTGCAAGAAGTAACTCTTCATAATGTTTGCACACACCTCCTCAAAATCCCACCATACAAAAAAAACCAACTCACATGAATTAAAACTCTCTAAAAAAACTTAAAAAAAATACAGAAAAGGTAATTGATATTTGAAACATTTATGATAGTTGTAAAAAACATATACAGATAGAATAATTGATAAATCTCTAAGAAAAACTTAAAAAAAATACAGAAAAGGTAATTGATATTTAAACACATTTATACTAGTTGTAAAATACATAAAATTATTTATTGATATTTGAGTTATAAAAACATAATATTATTTATAATAAAAAAATATTTATTAATATATCAACACATTATGATAGTTATAAAAACATAAAATTATTTTAATTAAAATGAACTAGAAATTAAAAAACAGTTATAATAACATGAATATGTTTATTTATATTTATTGTTGTATTTACCAAGGAGACATAAATATACGATGTGAAGGAGAGGAAAAATAAGTCGAACGTTATTCAACAATCACAGATAACGTCAAAAAATAGAATTTGAAAAAGTCGTTGTGAAAGTTAAAAAAATATAAAACCAGGGGTATTGATATTGGAGCACATTGATTATAATAATTGTAAAAAAATGAAAACTAAGACATCCACATCAATATGATGCTGATGGAAAACGCTGAAGGCATAATCCTGAGAGGTTATAAATAATCTGTTTTTTTCAGTATAAAAATTAGGAAATAAAAAACAAGAAACCTGTAAATTAGCAAACTTTAGTAAGAAACCTATAAATTAACCAGTCAACAAATGGAAACGTATAATAGTGTCGGATGATTTTCTAATAAAAAATAATTTAATTGCTTTGAATTTATGATTTTTTTTAGATAAAAACATATGTTCTTAATTGTTGAAACCAAATCAAACTAGAGAATATGTTCTTAATTGTTGAAACCAAATCAAACTAGAGAAAGGATCTTAGAATGCGAGGCATAAAATATTCTATTACTTCAGTTACATAAGTTAAAAGGGTTACTCTAGCCATTTAATTTGTTGTCTTTAAACACCAATTGGTTACAAGTTATTTGCATAGTTACATGAAGTGAACTTTATCTATGAATCAACTATGAGTTAGTTATGCATTAGCAGCAGCTACTAGTTATCCGTGCATAGCAAGAATTATTTTTGATATTCTTTTTTATAATTGTTTATTTCAAATTTGGAAGGACTGTCATAAAATCAATCAATCTGAACAATATACTTGTCTTATCTTAATACAAACTAGTCCATCCTCAATTCTAAGCTATAAACACAAATTCTAAACTTTAAACACATATAAATATAATAAAAAAAATGATGTTAACTAACTCTAATTAAGACGAAGGGCCAACTTGAGGAAACTAATTTGGAATGGAGGTTACAAACTAATTAGCCATGACAGGAGATTAGCTCTAATTGGAGTTAGATAAATCAATCATGCATCTAGAATGGCCTTTGATTTTGAAGAAGATTCGAGAAATAATTAACTCGATCTAAGATCATTGCGTGTAAGATTTGATAAATTATCAACCCAATCTATAAAATTATTATTATATTATAATCATGATCGAATTATGGTTGAGCTGTGCAGTAAAGCTTTTGATTTTTGCGTTTTGGGAGATTGGGAGAGTTGAGAGTAGGAGAGAAATTTTGTAGTTCAGTAAATATGATGAGAGTAGAGTACGGTGCGAGAAGGCAGTCGACCCACCAACCGACTTCCCACACGCATTTCTCATCTTCCGTCCACCACCCAACGACAACAGTAATTGCTTGAATAGACATCGAACGAAATCGTGCGGAGTTCTTGAGAAATGTTGACACTCCATTAATATGAACGGTGTATTCTACAGACTGTCATAGTTATTAAGGCAATTCCAATGCTACACTGCCTGTCACAAACAGCTCTGGCGTCTATATATAATAAGACTGGCCTGCAAGCAGTTATTAAGGAGATAAGGTGGATGAAAGCCTGATCCTCCTTCAAAGGCTTTCTTTCTTTTGTTTTCTGCCCAGCCTCTCTGGGAGCCATTCGTCTTTCATTAACTAGGCTCTGCAACATTCTGCAAGATTCTTCTTGGTGCAATTATTCCATTGAAGCAAACATCAAGAAGGAACAGCAAACATAAATCTCTCAAGTTTATGTGAGGCTGCAAACAGAAATTTGAGATTGAGTAAGATTAAAGTGAGGATCATTGACATATTGGAAGATGATTATGTTTATGTTTTAGATGGTTGATTTTGTTTTTGTTTTTGTTTTTGTCAATGAAGATGCTCGTTCATTTAATTTATTTCCAGGTTGGACTGGCAGATTTCAGGTCAGCTTGACTTTGATTGTGTTTGCATGACCTGGAACAGAGAACTAATGGCGTTTCACAAGGCTATTTTAAACTAATTTGGAATATCAGCTTTTGGAGGATGAAGTATTTGTGGTGACGACAGACAGGAAGAAGGTTAGAGAACTTCATTTTTCATGATTGTTGTGTCATTGATGCTGTTTTTCTCTTGGTTTTTAGAAGTTGTTGGAGAGGTTAAGATAGATACTGAATCAAGCTTATGTCAGTTGGAGAAAGTAGGGATGAGTCTTAACAGTGTGTTAGTGTGTCTGTTGTTTTCAACTATTTCTACAGTCATTAGAAAAAGGTCGGCTTGATAACCAACCATGCTTGTGTAATAAAAATCCCGATCTTCATTCTGTTGGAGATAATAGGATTGTCAGGCAGTAATGTGAATGTATGTGTGTAAGCAGTTTGAGGTCTTAACAGCGTTGGATAGAGGAGGATTGTTACTTGGACATGTGTTGTGGACAGTTATGTGTATCAAGAAGTCAAGGTTTTATACTCCTATGCCATGGTTTTAACTAGGGTACTCTTTCATGTGGGTATATAGTGTGTATATATGCAGACTTGGTTAAAGTAGGATTGATATTCAGTGTGTGTGTGTGTTGAGTCATGGTCTTCACTACTTGCAGAATTTTGAGTATATTGGTTTAGCCGTGTGTGTGTGTGTAAGGAGTTATGGTCTTCACCAGTTGCAGAATTTTGAGTATATTGGTGTAGCCTTGTGTGTTGGAAGTCATGGTCTTTCTTTCATGTTTAGAGATGGGGCATTGGATGCATATTCTCAGACTTTTGGCTGGAATTTGATGGCTATTGACCTTTGCTGTCACCAGGAGAACACCAATCTGTAATCTGTACCAGGAAAGACTGCTACTAGATCAGCCTTGAAGGGTTTTACATCCTAAGGAGAGGTCAGATCAGAGAAGAAATATTTACAGCAATGGAGGGTTCCACATGGTTATTGCTGCTTGGTGCAATGGCAGCATATATTGCATGGTTTTTTACCATTGCAAGTCGTTTTAGAGGCCCCAGGGTGTGGCCAGTGGTGGGCAGCCTGCCAGGACTGTTACAAAACAGGTTAAGAATGCATGATTGGATTGTAGATAATCTCCGAAAGGCAGGAGGAACATACCAAACATGTATCTGTGCCATCCCCTTCCTTGCAAGCAAACAAGGACATGTAACGGTGACATGCAATCCAAAAAATTTAGAGCATATTCTTCGCACACGTTTCGACAACTATCCCAAGGGTCCACAGTGGCAGGCTGCATTTCATGACCTGTTGGGGGATGGTATCTTCAACAGCGATGGGGAAACATGGTTGGTGCAGAGGAAGACTGCAGCCTTAGAGTTCACCACAAGGACTCTGAGAAATGCCATGGCTCGGTGGGTTACCCGTTCCATCAAGGGCCGACTATGGCCTATCCTGGCAGAGGCTGAAGAACTACGCAGAGCTGTTGATTTGCAGGATCTTTTGCTTAGACTCACATTTGATAATATCTGTGGTCTGGCATTTGGCAAGGATCCGGAGACATTGGCCCCAGGTCTTCCTCTTAACCCCTTTGCCAATGCATTTGACAATGCCACTGAGGCTACTCTGCAGCGTTTTATATTTCCTGAAGTGATCTGGAGGCTTAATAAATGGCTGGGTTGTGGCATGGAGTTTGATCTTCGTCAAAGCGTTGCCAAGGTTGAAAAATACTTGTCTGAGATTATTACACTGAGGAGACTGGAGTTGTCTATTCAATCCCAGGGATCCGGCGGAGGAGGAGATCAAGTAAAAATTTCTCAACAACCACATGATGATTTGTTGTCAAGGTTTATGAAGAAGAAGGATGGAGATGGCAAGGCCTACTCGGATACGTTCCTGCAAAATGTAGCTCTGAATTTCATTCTTGCTGGTAGGGATACTTCATCCGTGGCCATGAGTTGGTTTTTCTGGTTGATAATTCAGAATCCCCGGGTTGAAGACAAAGTCATTGGGGAAATTTCTGAGGTTTTAACGAAAAGCAGGGGCAAAGATACTTCAAAGTGGACTGAAGAGCCCTTGGTGTTTGAAGAGGTTGATGAATTGGTTTACCTAAAGGCTGCGTTAAGTGAGACTCTGAGGCTCTATCCTTCTGTTCCACAGGACTCTAAATATGTTCTCAAGGATGACACCTTACCTGATGGCACATTTGTACCTGGGGGAACTACTATAACCTATTCAATCTATTCAGTTGGGAGGCTAGAATCCATATGGGGGCCTGACTGCCTAGAGTTCAAGCCTGAGAGGTGGATACAAAATGGGAGGTTTGAACCTCCGCAGGACTCTTATAAGTTTGTTGCATTCAATGGAGGACCTCGGATCTGCCTGGGTAAGGACTTGGCCTATTTGCAGATGAAATCTATCGTTGCTGGAATTCTACTGCGCCATCGAATTTCATTGTTTCCGGGTACTCCCGTTGAGCAAAAAATGTCACTCACTTTGTTTATGAAGAATGGCCTCAAAGTGTTTGTTGAACCAAGGAATCTCTGTACTTGCTAGAGGAGCTCAGTGGATTACGGACTACCCATTTGTAGAACAGTAACTTCAAATATCATACTTATTACTATCCTGAAGGGTTGGCTGCCTGCCTGGCTTGCTAATGGTTAAACTATGCAACTCAAAACAGTAGAATGAAGCTACTTGTTTCCGGTTGTGTGGATGTCATTGGAACTTACATTCAAGTAGCTTATTTTACGTGTGTTCATGTGCTGCACCATCTGCATCTCAGTCTACAGATGTGTGGGCAATTTTCACAGAATAATAGTTTTGTAAGTGATGTATGAGAAATCAGACAGTCAATTTAGATCATTAAATCTTATTGTACAGAAGGCATATTATATTAAAAGATGGCCTTCTTGTATCTTCGCTGTTGAGATAGGGATATTTCCTCTAGATAATTAGGTGTTGAACATGCTTTTGCAATTCAGATTGCTGTATTTCAGTATAAAATAAAGAATTACCGAGGTCGTTGTTAATTTTATGGATCAAGTCTTCAAAACCAATACAAGATATGAACTTCGTTTTGTTAAAACCACAGGTTTCCTCGATAGTGCAATCCCGATTCTGGAAAACTGAATATTTTGTAACGGGCTCCTCTTTCTGCTTGAGAACTGGTCATCGTCTCAAGAACAAAATGTTGGGGAATGATCAAATTTCAGCCGCTGAATAGAACTAACCTTTGTGGGTATTGTAGTCTCCTTAAATTTGATCAATTCTTTTATGTATTCTCTGCAAGGTCGGGGTTGACATGAATAGATTTTGAAATTTCCAGTTGTTTTCTTGCGTCTTTCGTTCTGCAACAACAACAACAACAGAGAATTGGCTCCGTTGTAAGTCCAACACTACACTGGGGAACCTATTTATTTTCACAGAATGGAGCAACACATGTTCCAAGTCACAACAATGGAATTTAAGATCTTTGTAGATTTCCACGGTTTTACCAACGTCTGGTTGCTGTTTTGATGGTATGCGATCCATGGGTGGAATCTGATGACAGAAGGGTTCTTACAGCCCTTGGATTCTAAATCTTCATTTACAATAAATTCAGCACATATTTATTTAGGTTATTTCCGACACAGTGGTCTGTATTCCTTTCATTCTGATATTAGAAAAATCTTATATTTGTTTTAACACTTTATATTTGTTTATGGCTAAACCCTTGTGCACTTGCAGTATAATATTCAAGTGCTGATTGTGTACTTCGAGAACAATTAGGAACCGAATTGGGGTTAATTCATGCAGAGCCTGAGAAAGTCGAGGTTTGCATTGCAACTATATTTCGAAGAAAGCTGATGGAAAGATTTAGATGACTGGTTGTGGTGTTAATATGATCAAATTACAAGTTTGTTTTTGGTTATGAGGTGTTTTGTACTTGCTGTCTTAAAGCTCATTTATGCTTGCCCAAAATAAGGTCAACTATTGAGAATAATGTGTTTTGATGTTTCTTACTTGAATTATTACAAGTAGATCTTCATCTTAACTTTATCTTTAGATCTACCAAGTCAGAGGAATTGAATCTTTTACCTTGCAAACTTTTATTCAAATTTTACATTTAAATTTGCACTTAAAAAAATTTGATCCTTAACCTCTCATATATTCTCAAATTCCTTGTATGTAAATCATAGTTTACTCTAAATCAGGATTCAATGATACACGATTATATGACTGCACTAAATGAAGGTGGCCTAAAAATAATAAATCATCGGTGGTCTATACTAGCTATTACTTAAATGCATTGAGAGGTGTTGATAGATTTTAATATAAACATCATAAATCTTCGCTCTGATCCGTCTGCTGGTGGTCTAGTTGTAAGCTCTGGAGGGCTTATATAGAGTGTCTGATCCTAGTACATCACAGATATAAGATATTAAAGCGTAGCTTTGTTTATTCCGTCTGTTAGATTGATCTAGTTGTGTTCAGTGGGATTTTATAGCTGAAGTGTCTTGAGAGTCTTTAATGTTACACACCATCAAATACAACCCCACCTTACTCAAAATTGAATTGGGTGACAACTTTCTATTTTCATAAACTATTTCAAAAATGAACTGGGTGGAAACTTTTTATTATCATAAACTATTTCATATATATATATATATATATATTTTCTCATATTTATGACCAATTATATATATAGTGGATGGTCGATTGCTAATATATAAACTTTTTTGATTATATATATAAACTATGTTTATTATTATTATATATATTAGCTTTGTTACTAAGGAAAATATGTAAATGCAATTTCGTAAGGTTGGTAGTTAATAAACTTATCAATAAATGTCAATGTAGTTAGTTATGATCCATAACTCAAACTTGGGTGGGTTAGCTCAAGTTGTTGAGAGCTGTTTATGCTAGCAGAAGGTCTGGGGTCAAATTCTTTGATGGCTATACTAGACTTTACTTGATGTTTAGACTTTATTCCATGTTTCTACAAAGAGGCCCAAAAATATACCATCCTAAAATAAAAATAAATAGAGAAAATAAAAAGTACTTAAAGGTTTCCCAAAAGTTATTCCGTAAAAAATGATGGATGATGGATAACTGAGTGCAGTTAATTACAAACTAAATAAATAAACTTTTTTCAATACTTAACTAAACCAATAACCTGTAGGGGTGGTCACTAAAGGCCTAAAGCCATCCTATTTCTTTTTCTATAAATGGATATAGGTAAATATAACTGCAGTGACTTATATCAGCTAGATACATACCTAAAATAATAACTTTTTTTCAGTCGAAAAAAACAATTTCTTGATATTCTATTGAATCAAAGGTAACCTTGTATATCATCAGACAATTGTCCATACCCCAATGGGTCAGACATAACAGTAAATATAACATTTCAATGCAGTTCAAAATAGAAATATAACTATACCCAGGATGTGAAAAAATACTATCAGCACCTGGGTATCAATACATGAAAATGTCCTCTCATAAGTGAGCAGTTTAAACATCAGTCAGTGAATGTCCATAAAGAACATAACAAGAGCCCAGACACCTTATCCAAAGTAGACAAGTGACTCTCAAAATTCCTGTAACTGCTGCTCAGCATAACCAGAAATAACTCAAAAAGTCCATGAGATAAATATCTGAAATATAATGAGTAAATTCTAAAAATGCTGGATCGAGACTTCCCCAATAAACTCATCATCATAAGATTCAGTAAGTAAGAGATGACCAGGAGCCATACACAACCCCTCATCGGATAAGATGTATGCCCTCTTGTTATGTTCCCTATAGACATGATTGAAATCCACCCAGGTGAATGAGAACATGAGTAATCTGGTGTTGTTGCACTAAGCCTCAAGGTTCACCATGTCAAGGGTGGATTCCCCCTTTTCCCAATTTATAATCACCTAGGAGTCGCCAAAGATATGTAGGTAAGGCAGCCCAATATCTTTGGCGACCCATAATGATGCCCAGAGTGCTAAAAGTTCTGCTCTAGTATTAGTATTGCTTTCACATCCAAGCTTAATAGAAAAAAAATGGTGATCATTTAACCAAATACATATACCCGCTCCTCCAATGAAGTTTGCTGCAGCTCCATCAAAGAAAACCATAGGAAATTTTGCATCAAGAGGTTCACCAATGTCACGAGTTTTATTCCTAGATTTTAGTGGTACCTTATAAGAATTTACCTCATCAAGGATAATATGTGAGACACTGGGAATGTTAGGTATCAGATCTTCAAATAAATTACAGTCCCTAGCCTTCTAGATATTCCAGATGAGAAAAAAAGGCAAGTACTAGAGGTTTCCACCCTTTGATACCCAGTTTATGAGATTTTCCATACGGGTTGGAGCAGACCAAAGTAGGTGAACATCAAACAGACAATTGAGACCCCATATCAGCTTCTTTACGAAAGGGTAGCCAACAAAAATGTGTTTCCACTGTTTCAGCATCCCCTTTGCATAAACACCATCTATTGGGACCATGCCAACCTTTCTTGCATTGAGTATCCCAAGTGTTAATTTTCATATTACAAGTTAGCTAGATAAAACACTTCAGTTTTTAAGGAATATTTAGGTGCCAAATCTTAAAAAGGAAATCATTTGTCATGATTGTCCGATGTTCAGAGACAATAAGATCATATGCTCTTTTGGATGTCACCATACCCAACTATTTGTCATACATCCAAAGAAGTGTGTCTTCAGCAGTCCCAATCCTTATACCACTGTGAGTCAAGCCTTTGACATATGAACACCATTGATCAGCCCAATCACCCCCCAAGTACAGATCTGATGCAGTATACCAGTGAGAACCATCAAGACCGCAAACATCCAAATTTTGTGCCTAAGCAAGATTGGATATTTCCAGGTCATTTATGTAATCTCTAAGCTCCTCAGATAATAGATACTGCGAGTTGTGCCCAACAATAGGGTCCACTCCCAGCTGAATCTTTAAACCATTCCCCACCTTCCATCCCAACTGACTAGTAATCCACTCAATTACCCTAATAAATCCATTCCAGAAGTAAGAAGTTCCAGTGATATTGAAATTTTGGGCTTGAATCCAGTCTTCTAAGGATATGTTCTTGAAGTATTTATGGGCAATTATTCTGCTCCAAATACTAGTACCATTAAGAAGCTGCCACATACATTTCAGTCTCAATGATATTCCAAACCATTCAAGGTTCTTTATGTCCCAGCCACCATATTCTGTAGGGGAGGAGACAATTTCTCAATTGACCAGATGAGAAATCTGATGTTCAGTAGAGGACCCCCACAAAAAGGAGAAAATAGCTCTTTTAAGTAAATTCAGAATAGATTTAGGACATCTAGCCAATGCAAACCAGTAGACTGTCAACCCCGTGAGAACAGCTTTAATAAGTACCACTATGCCACCAAGAGAGAGTAGCTGGTAGGTCTAGTTTTGGATCTTTTTTTCAAATAAATCAATCATCCATTGCCAATCAGAGGTACGATACCCCAATGGTTTCAAGCGGTATCCCAAATACTTAAAGCCCGATGTAAGTGGTTCCATTATGAAAGAAAGCAACTCCGCAATTTTGCATCTAATGTCATCATCCATGTTCTGATAGAGAAATGATGATTTTTCCAAGCTGACAGTGATCCTCGAAGCCGAGCAGAATAAGTCCAATGCATCTTTATAAAGCACTCCACTCACCAATAGTGCCAATACCAATTAATATAACATCATCAACAAATAACAAGTGTGTTATTGACAGATCAAGTGAAAACTAGAAGCCCTTTATGAGACCTTTTTGTTGTGCATCCATAATAATTCTGTTGAGACTCTCAATAATCAGTATGAATAATGGGGGAGACAAAGGATATCCTTGATGAATTCCTCTGGATGCGGGGAAAAAGTCCAACTTTTCCATTAACTAAGACAACAAAGCAGGAGCTAGATACACAATCCATAATCCAATTCACACCCAACAGGAGAATGCCAACCTGAATAAGCAAAAGTCTAAGAAAAGCCCTCAAAAGCTTTAACTAGGTCAAGTTTTAAAACCACATAAAACAATAACTTATATCTCAAGATTCTCAACGCTGCTACAGGCACAATATTAAGGTAGATGCTGGTTGAAATTTCAAGTCTTGGCAAGCAAGGTACACTGTACTTTTGGGGAATTCCTACCTACTTGTTGCGTGCCTTCTCTAACGCTTTGATACGTATGAAGAGAATGTTGTCGACCCTCGGTGGCTAAAATAGCTCTATCTGTTAGAGGGACAAGAGTTTCTGGGTGTCAGGTAATAATAATTTGGTTGTTTGTAGGTTTAAGTTTTAACCTCCTCGGCTCCTCCCATTATCATGAATTTATCCTATAGATATGACTATCATCAGGGGCAAGAGTTTTTGGGTGTCAGGTAATAATAGTTGCTTGGTCGCCTGTAGATTTAACCTCATCTCATGAATTTAGCGTATAGATATGACGATCATTGAATCGATGAAGTTGATTACTACATAACTACAAGATTTGTTGTTTGATATTTATAGAGAAATGTGTCAATCTTATAAAAAAGATTAACTGGCCTAACTGATCATAGAAAATTCATTCATGGATTGAGTATTGGGTCCAGGCAAAATGTGAGGATGCATGACGTGAATCCCGTTTCTGTGGGTTTTTTTCTCTTTCAGCGTTGACACGGATGAGTTACGAGGTCGTGCATAAATATGGACAGCTAAGCGTCAGAGAGTATAATGATATGATGTCCAGGATGTTAATGCGAACAGGGGCCGTGTCATGAAATCAGGGTGGTTGTTGCAGGGCGTCCATCAAATCATTAAGTTATTGATGGACCGAATACACAAGTCAATGACTTTAATGTTTGTCACCCTACGAATTCATTCATTACACCGACAGATAATTACGCCTCTTTATTGGTCTCCATTTTTTATTCATATCCTTTCAATATGAAGTTGGGGTGAAGGTGCTTTAACCATCAGAGTTCTCTCTTCTGTTCAAGCAAGAGAGGGCTGTCCGATGCTGGATGCAAGTGTGAGAGGGCTAAAATTTTTACATGCAGTGAATTATTTAATGCGACGGTCGTCCCATTGTGGGTGGTTGGATCTCAAAATAGATTGTTGAGATCCAATGGCTTACAGTGCAACTCCCATCGCATTAAATGCAGCATTGCATGTAGAATATTGTTCTCCTTGTGAGAGGCTGTAAAATGCTTTCATCTGAGAGTTTTTTTTGCCCTTGCCTCGGGAGAAGTGAGAACTCCCAGGAGAAAAGAAAAGTTTTATGGTTAAATAAGTTTTTTGTCTTGAGAGTTTTTCTGCACTTGCCTACGGAGAAGTTAGAAGTTTTATGGTTAAATAAGTTTCCTCTGGGGAAGAGAGAAGTTTGATGGTTAAAATGTGGTGAGAACAACTCTATAAAGATGTTATCTAATTTTGTGACAGCATCAAAGAAGTAAAAACAAATAAGTAACAAAGATTTATGTATGAAAGTTTTTTTTTAAAATAGAATTCATCACATTAATAATAATAATCTAATTGTAAAGTAGATATACAATATAAAATAAGATTCTAATTAATGATAATTTAATTTTAAGAACCTTGAATCATAGTTTTAAGGTTTCTTTTAAAGCAAAAGTTTTAAACTTTGTTTTAGAGCAAGATTTCAATGAAATGATAATGTTTGCTCTTTTGAAAGCAGATGTATATGCTCTTTTGAAAGTAGATGTATATGTATGCTAGGACCTACTTAGAATTTAGATAAAGAATATGAGTAGTTGAGTTTGTAAAGTAAAGTGTATAGAGTCTACTTAGTTTTGTCATGCTAGTATGAAAGTATTATGTTGGGAACCCAAGATCTCCTGTTTTGATAGAGTCTTAAGTTTTGTGTTTTGTAAAGTTATATGTAACTTAATTTTCCAAACTGGACGAATAATAAATTAAAATTTTATTGAAAAAAATAATCCATACATTTCATTAAAAAAACAAGCTCCAAGTGAACACTAACCCATTCATGCATTTTGTATTTTAACTTATTAAATTCTTTCTAAATTTTACTATTATAATATTCTTTTTCTTAATCTTTTCAGTTTTTATTTATAATTGTTTTTTTTCTTTTCAATTTCCATTTATAATAGTATGTTTTGTTTAATCAATTTCTAACTTTTTCCTGTTATTTTTTTTTAAATTTTCCTTTTTATCTATAAATTTTTTGTTTCTTCAAGTTTATTTTATATGCATTTTGATATTTTTTCAAATTCTTAATATTTATAATTTTTTTCTTTCTTTCCTTTTTCAATTTCCTTCTCCATCCACTCAAAACCTGCCTTGAATGCCTCGACTGCCTGCTCTGACTAGTGGAGGCCCTGGTGGGGATTATTGCTTTGTGGAGTCCCTTTATGCCCTGCCTGGTGGGTCTGGTGGAGGTGGTTGAGAACCTGCCCTGCCAGGATTATTCCCTTGTGTGCCCCTACCTGCTACCTGCCTCATATTGTGATTGATCCGGTAGCCCACCTCTCCCTCTCTCTCACATACACACCGGTATGATATACGTTTCACATATATAAGACTTTACCTTCCTTTCCTGTGCGACCCACTTCCATTAATAGTGTAGGCTTAAAAAGTAAAAAGCAAGGTTCTGCCAACTCGGTCGGGAGCACTCCCCATGACTATATAAATTGCCCCACTCCCATGTTACTATATAAATTGCCCCGCACAGGGTAAGATCCTTCTGGACAAAGTGGATTAGCTCCTGCTTCGGCTGCTTATGATAATTCTATTGGTTCTGGTTATATGATACTTTGATCAGTTCTGTTTATTCTGATGATGCCTGTAATAACGCTGGTTAAACTGCTGATTCAAATGCTGCTTCTAAGGTATAACCAAAAAAAAGTTTTTCTCTTTTCTTTTTAATTTTCTTCTCCATCCATTCATAGAACTATGTTAACATGTGTTTTTTGTTTTTCCATTTTTTTTCTTAATCTTATGTTTTATCTTTACTCTCTTTTTTATCAATTTCTCTAAATAATATGTAAATTTAGTCGAAACTGAAGTTGCCTAAGATTAGAAAATTCCATCTTATTGTATTGTGATTGAAATTATTTACTTTTTATAAATATAAGCGAGACAAATTTTAAAATTTAAATTTAAATTTGTTATCTCTTCTAAATTAATTTAGAGAAAAAATGTGGTGTGAGAAAGATCTCGAAGCTAAAAGAAAATTAAGATATTATAAGGAGGTCATCAACCCTACTCTAGAAGATCAAAGGTATCTCTGTGTTTTGATCAGTACTAAGAAAAAAATTAACATAACTAAGATAAGAACGAATTCGCGGGCGTTGGACAATCCCTAAAACACCATGGGTAGAAAGGATCTGCCACCTTTGTGAGAGTAAGAACATTGAAGATGAAAATCTATCCAATTTATACGTAATTTCATGATTTATATGATTTCAATATATGTTATTCGTACATAAAAATATTTCAATAAAAATATAAACTATATTTGAAAAAATATATAAAGTTTTTTCATTGTAGATTTGTGTTTTCAATCTCCATAAATCATATCCCTCTTGAATCCATACATCTTTGGAATATTTTCTATTCTTCAATCCTGCCCTATTTGTCTTTATTTAATGTCCTTTAGTGTGTGATGTCTTTTCCCTTTCCAATTGATGTAAGGGGAGGGACGCTAGTTGTGGTGTGCTTTCCCTTTGGCCACCTAGTTGGGCCATGTGGTGGGCATGTGAGCAACCCGAAAGCTAACAACTGCATGTTCCACCTGTTGTGCACGGTATGCACTTTGATGCGCTTTTACTCACCTCGTCTTTTGCACTAGCAAGCCCTTCTGTCATCCTTACTCCCTTTCTCCATTCATTCGTGTTTGAGCTCAGTGCGTGGGTGTTTGACCACCTTGGTGGTGGTATACCCCCTCTCTGTTGGTTGTGCTTATTTGGGTTTGAGTATGTGCTTTGTTTGCCCATTACCATTGTGATCTAATTTTGGTAAACACATGGTGGGGGTGCTTCGTCATTGCTCAATGCCTAGTTTAGGGGGTTAGGTTGACCTTGACATGGTTCAAACTGTCTGTAGAGTGGTCTCTCAACATATTCGCTGCGGTTTCTTTGACGTCCTTGTCATGTGAGGTGGGTGTTATGGCTGTGAACCCTTTTTCTAGGTTTTTCGTTTGTTGCTGCTAATGATTGCTTGTGCCCTACAACATGGATAATTTTAAGGATCCATACTTATTTAAAAGTGTATAAATGTTGGTGAAACTTACCAATTCTTAAAATGTCAACTGTAAAAGATTTGGCTATATATTTCTAGAAAATATTTCAATTTCTAAGGATTTATATAGTTTATATAATAATTTGGCGATTTTTAGAGTGAAAAAATTTTACCCCATCAAAAATGGGCGAAACAGGGCTTTAAAAAAGGTAAATTGGCGAATCCTTTTCGCAGAAAAAACATGGAAAAATAGCCCATGGGCTAAATTTTGCCCCTAAAATTGTCCTTGCCCTGTAGGCCACGCTTGAGTCGAGTAGGTGGAGAGTCGGGCAGTTGGAGTGTAGTTGGAGGTTGGATTGAGGTTTCCTTAGTAGGATTTCACTCCTACCAATCTCTCTGCCTATGTTTGTCGAAACATTGAATCTACTAGTGAAAATTTATGATTGTGACCTAGTTCGTGCATTGCAGGTTTTGTTTATGGCATCTTCTGCTTGTGGGTTTTGTCCTAATGGGTTTGTATGCTCTCGTGGGTTTGTTTGATCCCTTTGCAAATTACCAATTTCTATGAATGAATGAATACTGGGCACTGTGTAAGGGTTTTTAAGTACACTAGTTTGACATAACTCTTAATGTAATGATTAATTCGACAAGGGTTTGACAGAATTCTAAATGTAATTGTGACTTCAAGCTTTGTGGTGAATATATGTGCTTTGTAGTGAATATATATGTTGTGGTGAGTATATGTGCTTTGTGGTGAAGAACATTACTGGTTAAGTGTTTATTTGCATTTAAGTTGTATTTTTTCCCTTCAGGGGTTAACATGGTTGTGGGAATTATAATTACACCTCTTTAATGGTCTCCATTTTTTTATTGATATCCTTTAAATATGAAGTTGGGGTGATATCAGCAGTCAACTCCATGCAACACCATTAGAGTTCTAGCTTCGGTTCAGTTGAGGCAAGTGTGAGAGGGCCCTCTGATGCTTTCATCTGAGAGTTTTTTTGCATTTGTCTTAGGAGAAGTTTAATGGTTAAATAAGTTTCACGAGATGCCATGTGGTGAAAACAACTTTATACAGATGTTATTTAGTTTTGTACCTACTTAAGTTTAGCTAGAAGCAATGTGGTGAAAACAACTCTATACAAAGGTTATCTAGTTTTGTGACTGCATGAGGAAATAAAAACACATAAATAACCAAAAAAGATTTTTTTTAACAAAATTTATCACATTAATAATAATAATCTGATTTTAAAATAAATATAAAATATAAAATAAAATTTTGATTAATAATAATTAAATTTTAAGATATACAACATAAAATATATCATCATCTATCTCATATGAGTAGTTGAGTTTGTAAAGTTATTTTAGAGGAAGATTTTAATGAAATGATAACGTTTGCTTTTTTAAGGATGTATATGTATGCTAGGGCCCACTTAGAATTTAGATAAAGAATATGAGTAGTTGAGTTTGTAAAGTTAAGTATATAGAGTTCACTTAAACTCGTCTTGTCATGCTAGTAAGAAAGTATTATGTTGGAAATCAAGATCTCTCTTTTTATATAGCTTTAAGTTTTGTTTTTTATAAAGTTATATGCAATCTTAATTTTCCCAGCTGGATGAATAATAAATTATGAGTTTTTTTTTTTTTAAATTCCATGTATGGATTAAAAGAACAAGCCCAAGTGAACATTAACCCATTCATGCATTTTGTATTTTAATATTTTAATTTTTTTCTAAATTTTAATATTATAATATTTTTTCTTTATCATTTTAATTTTCATTTATAACTTCTTTTTTTTTTCAATTTCCATTTATAAGCATATGTTTTGTTTAATCAATTTCTAACTTTTCATGTTATATTTTTTTTTAAATTTTCTTTTTATCTATAATTTTTTTGTTTCTTCAAATTTATTTTATATATATTTTGATATTTTTTCAAATTCTTAATATTTATCATTTTTTTTCTCATTCCTTTTTCAATTTCCTTTTCCATCCATTCATAGAATTTTTTTTTTTCTTTTTCATTTTCTTCTCCATCCATACATAGAACTATGTTAACATGTGCTTTTTGTTTTTCCATTTTCTTTCTTAATCTTATGTTTTATCTTTACTCCCTTTTTTTTATTAATTTCTCTAAATAATATGTAAATCTAGTTGAAACTGAAGTTGAATATATCCAATTTTTATGTAATTTCATGATTTATATGATTTCAATATATGTTATTTGTCCATAAAAAAATATTTCAATAAAAATATAAATCATTATTTGAAAAAATCTATAAATCTTTTTCAGTGTAGATTTGTGTTTTCAATCTCCATAAATCGTATCCCTCTCGAATCCTTACACCTTTGGAATATTCTCTATTTTTCAATCCTGCTCTATTTGTCTTTATTTAATGTCCTTTAGTGTCTAATGTCTTTTCCCTTTCCCATTGTTGTTAGGGGAGGGACGCTAGTTGTGGTGTGCCCTCCCTCTGGCCACCTAGTTGGGCCATGTGGTGGGCATGTGAGTGACTTGAACGCTAACAACTGCACGTGCCACCTGTTGTGCACGGTATGCACTTTGATGCGCTTTTACTCACCTTGTCTTCTGCACAAGTGAGCCCTTCTGTCGTCCTTACTCCTTTTCTCCGTTCATTCGTGTTTGAGCTCAATGCATGGGTGTTTGACCACCCTGGTGGTGGTATGCCCCCTCTCTATTGGTCGTGCTTATTTGGGTTTGAGCATGTGCTCCGTCTGTTCATTACCATTGTGCTCTAATTTTGGTAAACACATGGTGGGGGTGCTTCGTCATTGCTCAATGCCTAGTTTAGGGTGTTAGGTTGGCCTTGACATGGTTCAAACTGTTCGCAGAGTGGTATCTCAACATATTCACTTCAGGTTCTTTGACATCCTTGTCATGTGAGGTGGGTGTTATGGCTGTGAACATTTTTTCTAGTTTTTTCGTTTGTTGTTGCTAACGATTGCTTGTGCCCTACAACAGGGATAATTTTAAGGATCCATACTTATTTAAAAGTGTATAAATGTTGGTGAATCTTGCCAATTCTTAAAATGTCAACTGTAAAAGATTTGGCTATATTTTTCTAGAAAATATTTCAATTTCTAAGGATTTTATATAGCTTCTATAATAATTTGGCGATTTTTAGAGTGAAAATTTTTTACCCCATCAAAATTGGTTGAAACATAGAAAAATAGCCTATGGGCTAAATTTTGCCCCTAAAATTTTCCTTTCCCTATAGGCCACGCTTGAACCAAGTAGGTGGAGAGTGGTTGGAGTGTAGTTGGAGGCTGGATCGAGGTTTCGCTAGTAAGATTTCACTCCTACCACTTTGCCTATGTTTGTCGAAACATTGAATCTACTAGTGGAAATTTGTGACTGTGAACTAGTTCGTGCGTTGCAGGTTTTGTTTATGGTGTCTTCTGCTTGTGGGTTTTGTCCTAATGGGTTTGTTGTTCGAGTGGGTTTGTATGCTCTCCTGGGTTTGTTTGATCACTTTGCAAATGACCAATTTCTATGAATGAATGTCTGTTGGGCATTGTGTAAGGGTTTTTAAGTACACGGGTTTGACATAACTCTTAATACAATGATTAATTCGGCAAGGGTTTGACAGAATTCTAAATGTAATTGTGACTTCAAGCTTTGTGGTGAATATATATGTTGTGTTGAATATATGTGCTTTGTGGTGAAGAACATTACTGGCTAAGTGTTTATTTGCATTTAAGTTGTATTTTTTCCCTTCAGGGGTTAACATGGCCGTGGTTAATATATGGTTGTGGGAATTATATGTCGTGCCTTGGTAAATTATTGGTTAAGGGTAAGTTACAATTGGGATTATTCTCTGTTTATTATGTTCGAGTAATAAACACAAAAGAACCCTTAGGGGTTTGACATAATTCTTAATGTAATTGTGCTTTGTGGTGAATATATGTTGTGGCGAAGAACATTACTAGTTAAGTATTTGTTTGCATTCTATTTGTATTTTTTTCCTCCAGGGGTTAATATGTCGTTACTAGATAAGGATAAATTACGTTTGGGCTTCTTCTCTTTTTGTGAAATGGGTCACAAAAATGCTAGTGTTAGGTGTAGTTGTGGGTAAGTAATTATTATTATCATCCTATGTCTTTGAGATAGGGATAACATGTAGAGATTGTTAGAATTTTAATGGTTATACAACATCTTAAAACATTTAGCATCATAATATCATAGCCATATGCCATAGGATGATTGAAAGAAAGACAAGCACAACAACAACAAAAGAACACATATGTTTACCCTGGGAAACCCTCACGGGGGAGAAAACCCAACAAAACTTCCTCAATATAGAATTCGACCAACTATAGTGTAAGACCCGAAGAACAATACTAGAAGCTCCCTTTTCGTAGCAGGTCTCTCTCTCTCTCTCTCTCTTGTGCAATTGCTTGGGTGAGAAGTGTGTACAAATGAGGGAGGCACCTCACCTATTTATACTCATCAAGTGAGTGAGTCAATTACCTAACTAGGTTGGCCTAGTTCTCTAATTAGGGATGACCTACCTAGGAAGACTCAAAATAACAATTTATAAAATACTTTTTTGGGTACTATTGCATCGACTTACAACATAAGTTTTACCTCAAGACTTTTACATGACTAATTACATCAATGACATCTCTGAACAAAGGAATAACATATCCAAAGGGAGGAATAATAACAATACAATAAAATGTACAATAGAATATCTTCCAAAGTTACATTTTTTTAACACTCCCTCTTAAAAAGGAAGGTATTCTACATCATCAGCAACAACAACAACAATTGTTAAACTGACTAATGAATCTATATGTCATAGGAAGTTTTCAACAACTACATCATCATCATCATCGTCATCATTGTGGAACATCATCATCATGGAACATCATCATGGAACATCATCAGCACAGAACATCATCATCATCATTAGTATGTGAATACTGGGACATCATCATCTACATCATAATCAGTATGGGAATATTGGAACAACATCATCTGCATATAAATGATAGAACACCCTTAACATGAGAATGCTAGAACATCATCATCTGCAAATGATTGATGGATCACCATCAGTATGAAAATGTTGGAACATCATCATCCACAAGGGAATGATGGATCAATCTCATCATGAAAATGTTGAAACATCATCATCCAAAAATGAATTATGGACCATCATCGTCTGCAAATGAATGCTAGACCACCATCGTTCACAAATTAATGTTGGACCATCATCAACATAAGAATACTAGGAAATCATCGTCCGCAAATGAATGTCGGACCCACATCGTCCACAAATGAATTTTGGACCATCCTCAACATAAGAATGCTAAGACATCATCGTCTGCAAATGAATGCAGGACCCTCATCGTCCGCAAATTAATGTAGAACCATCCTTAGCATAAGAATGCTAGGACATCATCGTTCACAAATAAATGCAAGACCCTCATTGTCTGCAAATGAATGCATGCCCATTCTCAGCATAAGAATGCTAGGACATCATTGTCCACAAATGAATGTAGGACCCGCGTCGTATGCAATGAATGCAAGACCATCCTCAGAATAAGAATGCTAGGACATCATCGTTGGTAAATGAATGCAGGACCCTCAGTGTCCGCAAATGAATGCATGAACATCCTCAACAAAATAATGCTAGGACATCATCATCCGCAAAAGAGTGCAGGGCCATCCTCAGCATAAGAATTCTTGGACGTCATTGTTCTCAAATGAAGGTAGGACCGTCCTCAGCATAATAATTCTAGGACATCATCGTCCGTAAATGAATGCAATACCCTTAATGTCCGCAATGAATGCATGGCCATCCTCATCATAAGAATTCTAGGACATTATCATTCGCAAATGAATGGAGGACCCTCATCATCTGAAAATGAATGCATGACCAACCTACACATAATAATGCTAGGACATCATCGTCTACAAATTAATCCAGGACCATCCTTAGCATAATAATTCTAGGACATCATTGCCCACAAATGAATGTAGGACCCTCATCATTCACAAATGAATGCAGAACCGCTCTCAATATGAACTATCAAGAGTGTTGTGTTCATTGGTTCCCTACATGTCTCTAAATTGGATTTTTTGGCACCTACTCAGCCAAGCGTGGCCCAAATTATGAAATGAAGAGAAGTAATAACAAAGAAAATTGAAAAACCCCTACCTTAACCCAAACAATAGGAAATCACCCCTTTCTTGTAAGCCTTGTGTATATCTTCCACTAGAGAGTCTTTCTCAATTCCTAATCTGATGTAGTAATATTTGTTGCTAGTGATTTGGGTCACTAATTTCAATACCCCCTCTATAAAATTCACATATTCTCTTGCAGAATAATATTCGATTGAGAATAGAAATTGAAATGAGGAGCTCATAGAAGCAAATAACCCAAACATTAACACGAATGAAACAACTTCATCCCATTACAACTATATTAAATATTATTTTGATTGAGGGGCCCTAGAAACATTTTTGTTTTGTCTAACAAGCCAAACATAATAATAAAGACAAAACCTGGTACTTCATATATATAATGGGTATTAGAGTGATTCTTTTGTTTAACTCATACAAATGTTGTTCTTGTTGAGTGATTCTTGATCCTTGGTGACTTAAAAAATTGAACACTGCAAGCTATTGCATTTTCCATAAATTCTTTCACATGTTTTGGTGTAATGGGACTTGTATTTTGGGGTTGGATACATTTTGGCATTAGTTTATGCTATTAGGACTCCTCTTACTAAGAATGTTGAATTGTTGGAATTTCCTTTTGTAACATACCAAAAGTATATTATATTATTCATTAATTTAGTTATTAATT
>LPNX011086842.1:761951-871568 GCA_001517045.1 Pseudotsuga menziesii | reverse complement strand
ATATATATATGTTATGATAATCATGTAAGGTTGTAACCTTGCAAGTGTTATCACAATTTTGTTGGACCTATGGTCAAATAACGTTTTCCTAGTGGAATAAAAAAAAAACAAGCTTGTGGTTCCATTCAATTACTAAATATTTGAATAAATAAAGGATTCTTCTCATGAGAGAGAAGAAAAATGAAAAATAAGAAGAAAAAAGAGAAAAAGGGAAAAAGAAGGAAACAAAAATAAAATAAAATAAAAAAAGTAAAAAGAAAAGAAAAAAAGTAAAAAAGAAAAGAAAAATCAAACTAGTCAATGGTTTTATAAAACCAGACCATGGTTTTATAAACTAGCCCATGGTTTTATTATTATAACTTTAAAACCATAAATTCAGCCATACCATTACACCTTGTCCACCTTTTACCCTTTACTCCTCTTCCATACCATTACTCTTCACCCAAACCCTAATCCTTATCCATTCCCCCCAAAATAATATAATAATAATAATAAATTATTATTTTCTTCCAAAAACTATTACCTTTTTTTTAATAATAGTATTATTATTTTAAATAAAAAATGATTATTATAATTATTGTTTTTAATAGTTAATTTTTGAAAAAAAATCAAATCATTATAGTGGAACTGCCATGTTTCCGTCTTATATGAGATCATGTATGGCCAATAAACCAGAAGAGATGAAAAGTTTGAAGAAATAAAAAGAAGCCAACTTGAAGAGATTGAAAAAAAAAGCACAAAGCTTGAAGACATAAAAAAATCAATTGAAGAATTGAAAATTTTGATAATACAACAACGAGAAGAGGAATGTAAGAAACACGTCGACAAACAAAATCCAGAGGCACATGAGTCCTACCCCTTAAGTGAGTTGAAGGAAGAAGAAACATTTATGCCATCTAAATTCTCATGCAAGGGAAAGAAAGAAGAAGGTACTACGACCATAAAGGAAGAATCTGTTGCGACTCCCGAGTTCTCAGATCAAGTAGAGTTGGAAATTGCATTGGCCCTCACAATAGAAGAAGGGACAACAACCATAAATGAAGAAGGTATTGCGACTCTCGAATTCTCAGGTCAAGTAGCACTGGAACTGCATCTGCACTCACAACAAAAGAAGGGACTATGACCATAAAGGAAGAAGCTATTGCGACTCCCGAGTTCTCACATCAATTAGAGCTGGAAACTACATCGACCTTCACAACATAAGAAGAGACTATGACCATAAAGGAAGAAACTATTGTGACTCTCGAGTTCTCAGGTCAAGTAGAGCTGATAATTACATCTGCACTCATGACATAAGAAGGGACTCCAACCATAAATTAATAATCTATTCCGACTCCCGAATTATTAGATCAAGTAGAGATGGAAACTGCATCGTCCCTCACAACAGAATAAGGTACTACGACCATAAATGAATAATCTATTACAACTATTGAGTTCTCAGGCCAAGTAGAGATGGAAACTACATCTACATTCACGACATAAGAAGGGACTAGAAGCTATTGCGACTCTTGAGTTCTAAGGTCAAGTAGAGTTGGGAACTACATCTGCACTCACAATAGAAGAAGCAACTATGAATTCTGAGATCCTAAGTAAATAGGAACAAGGTACCATGGCAACTCTTAAATATTCAAGTATGGAAGAGTCCAAAGTCACTACTTCAACTAGAATGGAAGGGAGGCCACACTGACTGCCTCCTTATATCCCTCCTCACAAAATATCCAGGCCACTAAACTCTGGGAGGAATAAAAAAATACACCCCAACTACAAACCTCAAAATATGATACTCAGTCAAAAATATGTATGTCTACTAGAATTTCACTGCGACTTCTTACAAGGTAGGGAAGTAAGACACATTAATAAGCCAGCTGAAAATTCTATAAAATTGTCTAGTGAAACTCTAGAACAAGGACTGTTATTGGATAAATCTACTCAAGTGGACTCAAGCCAGATCTCCCTAGTCCAAGTGGATCTAGAACAAATCAAATACACAATACAACCTACTTTCCTATATCAAATAGAATATGCAAGTTAATCAGATAGATCGCTTACCTGCAATATGCAAATCCTCTTCTCTCTTTGTTGATCCAAGCTCCAAAGTCTTCAGATCTTTAGCTGCAAAATCCTGTAAAGAAAGTGGTAACAAGCAAATAGTACATGCATATCCAAACATGAATTGATATAAGCTAATAGTTAAGGAAGAGAGCTCTAAACATTATCAACACAACAATGCTTATGGAAAGAGATTTGTATTAATGTAATCAAGGAGATACATAGAATTGCATAAAAGGAGGAATGTGACAACCTAGACTTAATGCAGCAACCTTCCATCCAACAATACAAGCCAAACCAAGCCTCCAAAGCAAGCTAGTAAGCCTCCCAAAAGATGATAGGGATCACCTAGAAATTCCAGCAGCATAAGAGTACCATAGTCCTTCCTCCTTTCCAATGGAGAGAGGGTTTAATTTATAAGGCTAAAGGGATAGAGTAGGTTGAGGATTAGGAGGAGGGGTCTAAGGGATCTTCCCCATAGGTTAGAAAATGAATGCCACCTCACCTAGAATGTAGGGAAAGTCCTCCACCCCATCCACCTTCGAGAAGGATCTCAAAGCTTCATTTTCCCCCTCAAAACACCATCAACACACTTAGTAGGAAGGGAAAGAGCACCGTCGATGCTTCTAACATGAAGAGAAAGAGCGTTGATGCACCTTTCTTTTCAGAGAAAGAGTACCTTCGACACTTCTAGCATGAAGGGAAAGAGCATCGGCCTTCCTAAAGAGGAAAAAAATGCAGAAACAACCTCAATATCTATCAATATTAGCAGAGAGAACTTTTGGGATTAGGCAAAAGGTTGAAACATGGATCAAGAGGACATGATTTTAGTGTAACATAATGCCCCCCAAAGCATGAATTTAGAGGAATGTGATAGGTGAATGCTTTGCGAAGTGAAGAAATCGAAGACAAGGATGTTGGCTGGAAGCTACTACAGTACCACTGTCTAAAATATCAAATGACTCATAACATGGTTGCCGACCAATATAATGCAGATCCATGGAAGTAGAGACTGACTGAACACAATCATGGCTACTAGACACAAGTGTAGATCCATGATGAGATGATAACACAACCATGACCAATACAAAGTGGATCCATGTAGTATGACTCAAAACAAACTCCATCGCAACCTGGGAAAAACATCTGATAACCGAGGGTCTTCAAGTCGAACCCGTAACGATACAAATCTAACCATGTGATTACAATGTCTTGACGTCGAACATGGTAGAAACCACTTGATTACTAGTCATTAATGTAAACTTTTAACAAGTGCAAGGGAAATCAACATTAATGTCAATGATTCCCAAGGTATCTCAGTACATACCATCGAATCTGAATAAAGGACTTGGATTCGAACACTCGATGAGATCTTTCAATCAAGACTCAATGATGTGAACTCATGTTGAAAGCAAGGTAACCTGCCATTAAGGCATGTGGGCCCAAGGTACTTGTCTTGGTTTCTAAGTCTAATTCCTGGATGAGGTGCTTAAGTTGATAGGAATATACTCGTTTAAGGAGGGCCATGATGAATCCCCCATCATCGACATGAAACATGATCATAGATGTTTTGGAGTAAACCAGACAATAGAGTGATGTACGAGACTGAATCAGAGATGACCAACATGATTGAAGGCAAACTGATTGTAGACAGTGAACAGATGACCAAATATCTCTTGAACATGGGCATGGCATGACTTGGTAGTATTGACTTTGACGAGACTGATACCCATCCCCCAATGCAACCGTTGACGGGAGTATTCTTGGACAACTCAAACGAGGTAAGAAGACTCAAGGAATCAACAAGACTTGAAGACAAACATATTACCCAAGTACTGAAATGCATATGCAAATGAGTGCCATGTTCAAGAGTAACTATGTACTGCCATAACAAAATACAAACTCTTTCCTTAATTCCCCCATCACGAAGAATGAGTGCCTCTTTTCGTTTTTATGAGTTCAAAGAGGGTAACAAACACTCGCTGTAGCTCATCAAGTGATGAGTCCATTCTCATATGTTTTATGAACCTAATATAGGAGGGGTTAATTCCAAGAAAAGGGTCCTTCATCGTTTGATTTTATGAGTCCAACGAAAGTAAACTTATTTTTCGTTTCATGTTTAGAGAGTTTGAAATGACTAAGAAGACTCAAGGGTGGAATTTTTCGTAAATTTAGTCCCCGAGGCTCGAAAAAGTATAAAATGATGCCTAGGAGAACTCTTCCAGTCATGATTGGCTGGAGTATACCTTTTTCGTAATTAGTGCCCCTTATCCGAAAAAGGGGTAAACTATCACCAGGAAGATGAAGCTTCTGGTCCTTTTATGAGCATGAAGAAGACAAGCTCACTCGACAATCTTTTCACATTTTAAGAGTCTAAAAAGAGCTTAAAGAGGACTCTATTAAGGTTCTTTTTTCATAAGCCAATTTTAACGAGTCTGAAAAACAGTAAAATTATACTTGATACCTCTTCACTAATTTTTTAATGAGCACACCGAAGGTATAAAAGGCACTCGAAACCTTTTTCATGTTTGAACCAAAGCACAAAAAAACGACAAAGTAAGCTCAAACCAGTTTTCATGTTTTAACCGGAGCACGAAAAATGAAAAGTAAGCTCAACACCATCTTACTATTTTTAACGAGCTCGAAGATCGATTGAAAGAATGCTCAGAACATCTGTTTCATTTTTTAACAAGATTGGAACATAATAAGAACTATCCTCAAAGGGTCGTTTCATGGTTTAACGAGCTCGAAACTAAAAGAAAGTGTGGTCAAACTAGCTCCTGTTTACGGGTGATTTCCCAACATGATGTCCAATGGTTGGTACTTGCCCCTAGTATAGATGTCAAGTAGCTAAATCCAACATAAAGAGGTAGGGTTCATGCCCCCAAGCTTCGTCTTGTTTTCTTTACAAGTAGATGAAATGAAGGTTCGAATATTGAGTCTTGACACAATGGAAGAATCTGTTTCATTTTTTAACGAGCTTGACACGAAAAGGAAGTCTGCTCAATTTAGTTTTATTTTTTAACGAGTTTGAAACCAAGAATAAACATTGCTAAAGGTAACCTATTTAATTTTTACACAAGCTTGAAACATAAAATAACTATGCTTATGGGGACCTATTTCATTTTTACACAAGCTTGAAACAAGAAATAACTATGCTTGAGGGGACCTGTTTCATTTTTACGCAAGCTTGAAACAGAAAGTAACTATGCTTGCAGGGACTTGTTTCATTTTTACGCAAGCTTGAAACATAGAGTAACTATGCTTGAGGACATCTATTTCATTTTTTAACAATCTTGACACAGAAAAAAGGAACTATGCTCATAGACATCTGTTTCATTTTTTAACTAGCTTGACACTGAAAAGGAACTATGCTCACAAGGTCTGTTTCATTTTTTAATGAGCTTGACACAGAAAAGGAACTACTCTCATGGGTGCCTGTTTGATTTTTTAACGAGCTTGACATAGAATGGGAACTATGCTCACGACCTCTTTTTCATTTTTTAATGAACTTGACACAAAAAATAACTATGCTCAAAGGAAATTCTATGCCAACATGATGTCCATAGGTTGGTGGGTTGCCCCCTTACATAACAAGTTAGCGACTAAAAATCCAGTATGATGTCTAGAGGCTAGATCCATGCCCCCCATTTTACCTATGATGGGAAGAAGCTAACTAGAAGGGGAAGGAACCACAAGAACATGCGGGACATTCAAGGAAGTCTGATGACTAGGAGTCATACAATTATCAGGTTTAAGGAAGGAAAGTTGATCAATGGTTACAATCTTCCCATCATGGGGAAAATACATCACTCAAAAAAGCGTGGAAACTATAGCTTTCATGGCGTAAACATAATCGTGCCCAAGGAGCAAATTGAAATCTAAGGGACCTTGGACTACCATAACATCGATACAGATGGGTTTTCCTTCGAAAGTAATAGGAAAATGAGGAAGGATCCTTAAAGGTGCAGTATGTATTCTATTAAAAGACAATATTTGATCGGTGACTGGCACAAGGGGAGGAGAACCTATGGCTTGCCAAGCAGTAGAGGACAGAATGCTAACAGAAGCTCCTTTGTCAACAATAGTGCGAAGTATACTCTTAGCAGTAACTCTCATAGATATTTGGAAAGGAACACTCGAATGAAGACGAGATTCTGTTAGGTTACTCCAGTTAAAGGAAATAACCTCATTACTTGGAGAGCATTCTGTCAAAAGAGACAAAACTTCTTCTTGCGTAGGACAATCAGAACTAACTACAAAAACTTCAGCTGGATGGTTTTAACTCTCGATTAGAAGAGAGGGACAAGACAAAGACTATGTCAAAGGGACTACTTCAGTCTCAACACTCTCTAACGAAAGAGTGGGATCAGGTGGAGATGACATCGACTCGACCTCTTTAACTTCACTCTCCAAGGGGAGAGTGGGATCGACCAAGGTTTGAAATGGATCGACTGCTTTGACTTCACTCTTCAACAAAAGAGTGGGATCGACCAAGGATGGACTTGGATCGACCACTTGATCAACCAACGAACGATCAAGGGATAACTTATGATAACCGGTTGGAAGCCGTTGCTGAGGAACAATAATATCTTCCAACAACTTAGAAGCTTCATCCATGTGAGGACAAAGGTAAGTACAGTGCATATCCTTACATAACAAGTAGTGATATCTGACCTTTCATTTACGACTCTTAACCAAAGAGTCACTGGCTGATGGGGAATCATCAGCATGATGACCAAAGAATGATGACACAGGATGTTTAGACCACACTTCTAACACAAGGGAAAGATTGGGACAATCCATGAGAAGGTGATCACCCTTACAAAGTCTATAAGGGAACTTAGGTTTACGTGAGCCGAAAACAGGTACATCAATACTCTCAACATGATGATCAATGGCTGATGGGATTCCAACATGATGATCTGAGGTTGGAGTTATGACCTTCTGTTTAGATGTCTTCTTCTTAGCCATCCTTTTCGTCTTCTTCTTACCCTCCCATTTACTAACATTAGAGTTTTCAATAGGTGAAGAGGAATAAAGAGAAGCCGATTCAACATTCGAGGAAGAAGAAGAAGGGTTAACATGATGTTGATGCTCATGCGGTAAAGGACCAGGATCCAACATAAAGGATGAATTTGGTATGACAATATTGGAGAATAACCACATAGGTAATCCTATAGTCAATCCGGGAAGGTTCAAAGTGGCCATGAAGGGAGGACCAACAACTCCATAAGGGGGAGAAACAAAAGACATACCCTGAAAAGGGGTCTCTTGACTGGTGGTCCCGGGAGATTCTACCATATCTGGAATATCTAAGAATATATGAAGTACCACACAAAACAAACACTACTCAAGTCTAAAAGATACAAGCAAACTGTATGAATAAGAGCGGATCAAAAGTCAGGATCCTCACGGGATTATCAAGGCTTCACAACTCGCTATATACAGTAGGGTCCAACAATGAAACACGACAAGGAGGATTGGGACTGTACCCTTTCGTGAACACTTGACTACCTAGACGGCACGTGTGTAGTAATCTCCCTGAGTGTTGTTCTCGGTGTATTATGATGCCAAGATGACCAAAAGGTTAATTCAGTTGGTCACAGGAATCCTAAGAGGGTCTCCCAATATACACTAGGTATGGGGGACCTAAACTCTGTAGTGGTGTTGTCTAATGCACAACTGTACGAAAGGGACCTTTCGATATACAATCGAGTACATGAAGTACCTTTTTATATACCTCAAGGGTACATGAGGTCGTTCGATATATCGATGGTACGTGGAGGAACTACTCAGTCCCCGTAATGCAGTGCAGGCATAAAACGACAGCTGCCACGCTTAACGACGCCGAAACACGTCACTAACTTACACACAGTTACTAGATGATTTTAAACCTAAGCTAGCATTAATTTTATCTTGAGCGTTTAAGTGGATGCATGAGGTGTAGATAGGAAATGTAAAAAGAATGCAAATCCTAGCTACATGACAATGCACATTTCTCTTTCGATGAAAGCTACCTAAGGTAGGGAAAGAGCTTTTGTGTGAAGGAAGATAGAAATCAGAGATCTAAGAAAACCAAGTTCCAGTCAAAGAAAACTATGAAGCTTTTAAATATCAACATCAAATACAATTCTTGAAAAGACCTATGAATTCATACACGAGCCTAGGGGGGTTCGGGGGGGCTTGTTTTATTTTTTGAAAAGACCTATGAATTCTTTTGGCTTGTTTTTTTTTAATTTTCTTCTCTTTTGATTGAGTTTTCTCTTCAAACAAACATGAATCTAAACAATAAAGAAAATAATAATTTTTTCCTAGAGTGCACTAATTCTAACTTTCTGCAATAATAGTCCAAAAGGTGCAAATGAAATCAAAGATACTACACATCTTAACAATGCACAAAACAAAGTAAAGAAGCACTTTTATTTTTCAAATGCATGTATCAAAATGAAACTTGATAAATATACCCTTTCCAGATCTACAAACAGAGAAAGAGAGAATATCTACAACACTCCATTCATTTAGAAATCAAAAGGAATATAACAAGCACCCAAACAACTCCAAAACACTCAAGAATTGCTCCAAAACAACCAAAATGCAACCAAAAGTCAATGAATGAGGGGAGGAAGTGTTTGGAGATCAGACCTGACTATAGAAAAATATCTGAAGAGGTTTGGAAATGTGATTAGGAATGGCAAGGAAGAGCTAGTAGGTGGAGGATTGAAATTGCCTACCACAACCAAGTCATTCACTTGACTAGTAAAACATCCCCAAATCAACTCCAAACAGAGATAACGTCGGGTCTAGGGGTGGTATGACTATCGTATGCAGCCTAAAAACCAAAATCCATCAAACCAAAACCCAAAAATGAAAGAAAATCAAGCTAAAATTTGAGTTTCAAAGGGAAGCGCACTTTCCTATACTACACCAGAGTGCCTAAGAGGGGTAGTCGCACTTTCTCCACTGCACAAGAGCACCAATGACACACCTACTACACTGCAAAAGAGCGCCAGTGGCACACTTGCTGATGTAGGAGCATCCTGCTCTCCATTCAAATTCCAAGTTAAATGTTGGATCAGGCCTAGAAGGGGTCTTCGATTCTAAATTGATGGTCTTTGAACCATCACATTGTAAATAAACCTATGTTTTATTTGATTATAGATGGATGGTGACTCACTAAGAGGATGAGTGAATCATTGGGTCAATTGATGACTCATTTGAAAAAATCCCTCATCTAATGGTAGTGAGTCTTAGGATAGGTTAGAGGATTTGTTGTAATTAGTATTAGTTAGCAGAAGATTGGGGATTATTGAGTGGATTATGGATTTGAACCAGAATGGTTCATGAATCTTGTTGTATATATATAAGCGCCTATGAGGCATAGGGAGAAGAGACGGAGATAGACATATAGGAGAAGGAGAAGTAGCTAGAACAGAGTAAATTTGGCTCAAGCAAGGCCATTTAAAGATGTATCAGGCCTAAGGAGATCAGAACGTAGGTTCTGAAACAAATTTGTATGTACAGTTTCAACATGTGAACGAAAAATCCTATTTCGGCATAATCTGTGTGCGTGTAAATTAAATCCTGTCTGAGTGTGTGACTTCATAAATTGAATGTTTGGTTAAATCCTGTGTTAATGAATAATAAGCATGCGTGTGAATTCAAGGTTTCTGGAAGTGAGTAAAACAGAGACCGATTGATCGATTCTCTGATCAATCAAAGGAAGAATTTGATTATTAAGACTTCGTGAAGGGATTTTATCTCGAATTAACCTTGTTGCAGGTTCGGGATTTGTAGATCGATCACTGCAAGGATTGATAATAATTAAGGTTTAAGTTTGCGCAGGTTTAATGGTCAAGATCGTTGTAGGAAAATATCTATGGCTGAGGAAGAATTCCACAAATAGGAGTTGCACCCAAGATACTCCTAAACCAATTGCGCAGATAAATTAAGATCGTACGGTGGAGATAGATCTTGGAGAAGATCAACGGTCATAATTAAGTTCCGCAGCAAAGGGACGTAGATCCACAAAGTAAAATGAAATTTTGCACTTGATCAGAGATCAACGGCCAAAAACATTCTACAAAATATCTGACGGTTGAGGACAGATCTGCATCAGAATATGGATCGACGTTCAAGAAGGAAGTCGCATGAAATCAATGGTTGTAAAGAGTTGCAGAAAATGAATTGCAGGAGGGAAATTACGGAAGTTCAACTTCTGGAAAATTTGGATCAACAATCCGTAATCCGCAATCTGATTGCGGAAAGGAGTGTTGCAGTCGCATAATTGTGGAAGTCAAAGTTAAGTTGTAAAGCCGCAACCCGCATTTCGCATTGCGGAAAATGTGAATGCAGAAATCCCATTGTGGAAGAGAGCGTGCAGAAAAAAAAAATTGCGGAAAGTTGGAAGGTGAAACAGATAGTTGCGGAAACCCAAATATTGAACGATTAGGGTTTCATAAGAAGGTTTAACACATCAATTTGAATTTCATGAAGGGTTTAAAGTCCCTCCATGCTCTGAAGTTCATGTGTTTGATCTTAGAGGTGGAAAAAGCATGCCACCAAGGTGGGGTTGGCATCACTTGCCTATGCTACACCAGAGCGTCGGTGGCGCACTATATATTAAGGAAAAGAGTGCTAGTGGAGACAACAATTATGAAACTGGAAAATAATACCAGTGGTGGTTTGTTTACATCACCCAGGTGCGCTGGTGGAGAAACAAATAAATTAAAAGCCATATTTCCTACGGGAGAGGGGCAGAAGGTTTGATAGGGATCCAAAGAGCATCAAGAAGATGCAAGACACTCTTCAAAGACAAAATCTAAAGGAGGAAAGGTATCTAGAGACTAGAAAAAGGATTGATAAAGATATATGAAATAAAAAACAAAATAAATTAGATCTATGCACATCCCCAATGGAGTCGCCAAATTTGTTATTAGATAAATTTACTCAAGCATACTCAAGCCAGATCTCCCTAGTCCAAGTGGATCTAGAACAAATCAAATATACAATACAACCTACTTTCCTAGATCAAATAGAATATACAAGTTAATCAGATAGATCGCTTACCTACAATATGCAAATCCTCTTCTCTCTTTGTTGATCCAAGCTCCAAAGACTTCAGATCTTTATCTACAAAACCCTGTAAATCAAGTGGAAACAAGCAAATAGTACATGCGTATCCAAACATGAATTGATGTAAGCTAATAGTTAAGGAAGAGATCTCTAAACATCACCAACAAAACAATGTTTATGGAAAGAGATTTGTATTAATGTAATCAAGGAGATACATATAATTACATAAAATAAGGAATGTAACAACCTAGTCTTAATGCTGCAACCTTCCATCCAACAATACTAGCCAAACCAAGCCTCCAAAGCAAGCTAGTAAGCCTCCCAAAGGATGATAGGGATCACCTAGAAATTCCACCAGCATAACAATACCATAGTCCTTCCTCCTTTCCAATGGAGAGAGGGTTTGATTTATATGGCTAAAGGGATAGAGTAGGTTGAGGATTAGGAGGAGGGGTCTAAGGGATCTTCCCCATAGGTTAGGAAACGAATTCCACCCCACCTAGAATGTAGGGAAAGTCCTCCACCTCATCCACCTTCGAGAAGGATCTCGAATCTTCGTTTTTTTCCCTCAAAACACCATCGATGCACTTAGCAGGAAGGGAAAGAGCACCGTCGATGCTTCTAACATGAAGGGAAAGAGCATCGATGCACCTTTCTTTAGGGGAAAGAGCGCCTTCAGTGCTTCTAGCATGAAGGGAAAGATCACCAACCTTCCTAAAGAGGGGAAAAAAGCAGAAACAACCTCAATATCAATCAACCTTAGCAGAGAGAACTTTGGGGATTAGGCAAAGGGTTGACACATGGATCAAGAGGACAAGATTTCGGTGTAACAAGGACTTGTTAAGGAAGACGATTACAAGGACCATGAAACAAAAGAGGTGGAAGACAAGGATATGAAAAATCATTACTCCTCTCGTCCTTACTCCGTTTCTCCGTTCATTCTTGTTTGAGATCAACCTTAACCTCCTATTATCCAACTAAATAATGTATGGGGTGCAATGTGTGGGCGTTTGACTACCCTGGTGGTGGTATGCCCCCTCTTTGTTGGTTGTGCCTATGTGGCTTTGATTATGTGCTCTGTCTGTCCATTGCCACTATGCTATAATTTTGGTAAACACGTGGTGGGGGTGCTTCATCATTGCTCAATGCCTAGTTTAGGGGGTTAGGTTGGACCTAGCATGATTCAAACTGTCTCCAAAGTGGTCTCTCGACATATTGGTTGCAAGTTCTTTGACGACCTTGTCATGTGAGGTGGGCACTCTGGATGTGAACTTTTTTCCATATTTTTTGTTTGTTGTTGCTAACTCTTGTTTGTGTTCCCTATAGGAAATGCTTGAGTCAAGTAGCTAGAGAGCCGGAATGTTGTAGTGTTGCTCGAGGCTGGATCAAGGTATCCTTGGCAGGATTTCACTCCTACCAGTCTCTCCACCTATGTTTTTCGACACATTAAATCTACGAGTGAAATTTGTGATAGTGACCTAGTTCGTGCATTGCAGGTTTGTTTATGGTGTCTTCTACTTGTAGGTTTTTTTCTAATGGGTTTGTCGTCCGAGTGGATTTGTGTGCTCTCATGGGTTTATTTGATCCATTTGAAAATGAACATTTTTTGTGAATGAATGTATGTTGGGCATTTTGTAAGGGTTTTTTAGTGCACGGGTTTGACATAACTCTTAATGTAATAATTAGTTCGACAAGGGTTTGACATAATTCTAAATGTAATTGTGACTTCATGCTTTGTGGTGAATATATGTGCTTTGTGGTGAAAATATATGTTGTGGTGAATATATGTGTTTTGTGGTGAAGAACATTATTGGTCAAGTGTTTGTTTGCATTTAAGTTGTATTTTTTCCCTTCAGGGGTTAACATGGTTGCGGTTAGTTAACATATGGCTATGGGAATTATACATTGCGCGTTGGTAAATTATTAGTTTTTTTTGTTTTTGACTAGGGGAATCGACAATTGGGGCCGGGCTAGTACTCACATGACACGGGGTCCAGGGATCCATTCCCGCTACCACTATAAAACTAGGTGCCCCACACCCACCGCAAGACATGGGACACGGTTAAATCCGGGTGGGATTGATCTCGTGACCTCCAATTTACAAACAATTTCATTACAATGGAACTGCCAATGACCCACACTCGTGCGGGCTCGTTGGTAAATTATTAGTTAAGGGTAAGTTACAATTGGGATTATTCTCTGTTTATTATGTTCGAATAATAAATGCAAAAGACCTCTTAGGGGTTTGACATAATTTTTAATGTAATTGTGCTTTGTGGTGAATATATGTTGTGGTGAATAACATTACTAGTTAAGTATTTGTTTGCATTCTGTTTGTATTGTTTTCCTCAAGGGGTTAATATGTCATTACTAGTTAAGGATAAATTACATTTGGGCTTCTTCTCTGCTTGTGAAATGGGTGATACAAATGCTAGTGTTAGGTGTAGTTGTGGGTAAGTCATCATTACTATCATCCTATGTATTTGAGAGAGGGATAACATATAGAGATTGTTATACTTTTAATGGCTATACACGATCTTAAAACTTTTAGCATCATAAAATCATAAGCATATTCCATAGGATCAATGAAAGAAAGACAAGCACAACAACAACAAAAGAAAACATATATTTATCCTAGGAAACCCTCGTGGGGGATAAAAACCAACAAAACTTCCTCATTATAGAATTCGACTAAGTACAGTGTAAGACACCAAGAACAATACTAGAAGCTCCCTTTCCGTAGTATACTTCTCTCTCTTTCTCTTGTGTAATTGCTTGAGTGAGATGTGTGTACAAATGAGGGAGACGCCTCTTCATCATCATCATCATCATCAACAACAACAACTATACAAATGATTGGTGAAGCTATATGTCATAGGAAGTTTTCAACAACTACATCATCATCATCAGCGTAGAACATCATCAACACAGAACATCATCATCATCATCACAAAACATAATCATCGTGTGGATACTGAAACATATCATCATCATCAGTGTGTGAATATTGGGACATCATCATCATCATCAGTATGTGAATGATGGAACATCATTATCTGCATCATCATCAGTATGTAAATATTGGAACAACATCATCTGCATATAAATGTTAGAACACCATCAGCATGAGAATGTTGGAACATCATCATCCGCAAATGAATGATGGATCACAATCAACATGAAAATGTTGGAACATCATCATCCGGAAGTGAATGTTAGATCCCTCTCATCATGAAAATGCTGGAACATCATCGTCCAAAAATGAATGCTGGACCACCATCATCCTGGGACCATCCTCAACATAAGAATGCTAGGAAATCATAGTCCGCAAATGAGTGTTGGATTCTCATCATCTAAAAATGAATGTTGGACCATCCTCAACAAAATAATGACAAGACATCATCCTTTTCAAATGAATGCATGACCCTCATCATCCGCAAATGCATGCATGACCATCTTCAACATAAGAATGCTAGGATATCATCGACTACAAATGAATGCAAAATCCCTCATCATCCACAAATGAATGCAATACCATCCTCATCATAAGAATTATAGTACATCATCATATGTAAATGAATGCAAGACCCTCGTCGGTCGTAAATAAATGCATGGACATCCTCAACATAAGAATTCTATGACATCATCGTCCGCAAATGAATGCAGGACCCTCATCATCCGCAAATGAATGCAGGACCATCCTCAGTATAAGAATGATAGGACATCATCATCCACAAATGAATGCAGGACCATCCTCAACATAAGAATTCTAGGACATCATCGTCCACAAATTAATGTAGGACCCTCATCGTCCACAAATGAATGTAGGATCATCCTCAACATAAGAATGATACGACATCATCGTCTGCAAATGAATGCAAGACCCTCATCGTCCACAAATGAATGCAAGACCATCCTCAACATAAGAATGCTAGGTCATCATCGTATGCAAATGAGTGCATGACCATCCTTAACATAAGAATGCTAGGACATCATCATCCGCAAATGAATGCATGACCTTCATCGTTCACAAATGAATGCAAGACCACTCTCAACATGAATTATAAATAGAGTTGTGTTAATTGGCTCCCTACATGTGTCTAAATATGATTGTTTGGAACCTACTTAGCCAAGGGTGGCCCAAATTATGAAATGAAGAGAAGCAATAAAAAATAAAATTGGAAAACCCATACCTTAACCCCAACAATAGGAAATCACCCCATTCTTATAAGCCTTATGTATATCTTCCACTAAATAATCCTTCTCAACTCCCAATCTAAGGTAGTAATCTTCGTTGTTGGTGATTTGGGTCATTAATTGCACTTCCTCCTCTATGAAATTCATACATTCTCTTGCATAATTATCTTCCATTGAGAATAGAAATTGAAATGAGGAGCTTATAGAAACAAAAAAACCCAAACATTAACACGAATGAAGAAACTTCAACCCATTACAACTATATTGAAGATTATTTTGATTGAGGGACCCTAGAAACATTTTGCTTTTCTCTAAAAAGACGAACATAATAGTAAATAAAAAACCTGCTACTTCCTAGATATTATGCGTAGTAGAGTGATTCTTTTGCTTAACTCATACCGTAAATGTTGTTCTTGTCGAGTGATTCTTGATTCTTGGTGAACTTAAAAAATTGAACACCGCAAGCTATTGCATTTTCCATAAGTTCTTACAAATGTTTTGGTGTAATGGTACTTGTATTTTGGGTTTGGAATCATTTTGGCACTATTTTATACTATTAGGCATCCTCTTACTAATATTGTTGAACTGTTGGAATTCCCTTTCCAACCACAATTTTTTTTTGGATTGATTAGGGGTTTCTGCATCTTGTGGTTGTGCTCTTTGTTGAATAGTGTTTCCAAGGCTGCTACAATTATTCTCTCTTTTGACACCATGCCCTCCATAAATTCTCTAATTGTATTGATGAGTCCAATAATTTTATGTATTTTGTTTGGTCGTGGGATGGAAGAATGAGGGATAGAGAAAGAAGAGTTATGAATAAGGGTGTGGGGGTATTGTTTCAAGGGGAAATTTTGCAATAGATTGAATCAAATTGTTGTATTGTTATATTTTTTCCTTCCAAAGAAATATTTGATTGCACTTCAAAATTGATATAAAAAACTAGTCTTCGGTAACAAATATTGGATTTATCATTTAATAGTACCTTAAAACAATGCTTTGAATTATAGTGAAAATTAAGTACATATATTCAACTCTTTAGATTGGATTCAATCTAGGACTAGAGGAACAACCACAAGATGCTTCTGCAATAAAATCCACATTGCATGTGGTTATCCTAAGCATTTGATATCTATGCTGTCACATACGTTCAATGCCTACATTTCCTAAACTTGTTGATTTGCTTGCATTTGCTTCATCCAAGTAGGGTAAACTGCCTAAAATTGCTTGAAAAGAAAGGTATGATTTTTCCATATTTCCTTGAGGCCAGTTTTCTCCTTGCAACCAATGAGGAATTGAAAAACCATAGTTATGGCTTGTGTTAAATACCCTTGCATTTTAATTAGACGTGTTGTAATAGCATTAGTTAGATAGGCCCTTGTATTGGTAGGAATAAGGAGTGGAGGTTGACAAGACATATAATATTAAGGTAGCTACATGTTTATGAGGTCTTGGAAGAGTCATGGATTGCCCACAAGTGGATCTAATGAGTTGGACATTATCCTCCCTCTATTATTTTGAAGACTATATTGCATATTTATTTGTTCCATTTCCTACCTTGCCACCTATATTTGGTGCTCTTTTTCTCATTTTTTTGTCTCTCTTTGAATCCTTTCATGTATTCACTACAAGGAAAAGTGCATGTAGCAGAGGTTATAGTGAAGGTTTTTAGTGTTACAAGATTGACCAAAATTGTCAGAAAAATCTCCACTATAACCTTTGCCAGTGGTACTAGATGTTTTGGTGGAGGTTTTTACGAAAATTTATTATAACTAAAAAAACTCGTTGGTCGGGGGCTTTAGTATAGGTTTTTCATTGGTGCATTTTAGTGATATAAATGCACTAGTAAAACAAACACAAAATGCACCAGGTTTTTCATTGGTGCATTTTAACGACACCGGTGCTTTATAACAGTATATGCATCAATGCTTTATAATAAATATTGCACTGGTGGTTATGAAATCTTATAATGCACCAATGCTACAAGGGAAGGAAAACACACTGGTGAAGTTAAGTGAGACCTTGATGTTCATTATATTTTTTACATTCAGTAGTGCAATTACAATACACTGGTGCACCAGTGCGCATATATCGAAAGCATTGTAGTGTAATAATAAAAATGCACTAAGGCATGCAACGAGTAGTTTGTTTTACCGATGTGTGCTTGCTTGAAACACACAAGTGCTACATTTACTTAAATGCACTAGTACAATTAAAATGATCAAAGACATTGATATTCATTTTCTCTTTGGTGGATAGTGACTAGTGACGTCACACTTGAATATATATATATATATATATTCCATTATTCATCAGAAATTGATTTTTTTTTAATAGTATTCCTATAATTTGAATTATAATATTTTGTTTGGATTAATTTGTTATATCATCAATTTTCGCATCTATTATAATATTTAATCAATGATGTTACATTTCACAACGACATTGGACAATGCAATAGAATAATAAACTTTATTTTCTTATATATGAATAAGAGGCCCTTTGTCATACAAAATGAGACAACATGAAGGCCCACAACAATCAAAATGGCAATATGTAATTGTTACACTTGTCAGTAACCCATTTTTTTTCAACTGGGACACTATGTACAATACATTATACAAAATGTATTATTTTTACAGACAATTTTTTCAAAATATACAACAACTTGCATTAACATCAAAATATATTGATAATCATTCTTCACTGAAATTGTTGTTAGTGCTTGTTGGAGGGACCCTTTGGGTCCTATAATGGTCATCATTATCATTATGTTAATATTCTTAATGAACAACCAACATCTTTATATGCTGTATAAATACACCATCCAATATGAATACAAATTGGTTAACCGCTTGGCCCCATATTTTTTCTTGATGGATTACTATGCATGCACATTATTCCTTTGCTTGTCTGCTAATTGAAAGCCCTTATTTCAACATTTAATTTTGTTGCCTCCTTTTTCTCGTTTAGGTGACAGTAGCAACAGATGGAGGTGGATGGATTTGGAGATGAACATTTGAAGGTGATCATAGAAAGTTTGCCTACACATATGAAATAAAAAGAAATATTCCATGATAAGCTCAACCACCAGTTATTTGATCAACAATGAGCCGACCTCTCGGCCACATTATGGAGCAGTCTTTGACCCATGGTGTTCACATTATTATTCTTGATCGGCATTAATATCGAAGAATTCATTTGGTTGACCCATTATTCTATCTACTCAGAGGTATTAAAAGTTGTTTGATATATTGCATGTAAATGGGTCTACTAGTGTTGTTGTTTATTATGCTCTATGTTGCTACTTTAGAGACTCGTCCTAGGGTTCCATATGTTTGTATTTCTTCCTTTCCGTTGCCATACATGGAACTCAACTTGTGAAAAGCGGTTTGCACAGTCGCTCAAAGGAAGTTCTTGACTCTGAACCTCTTGGAGTGTTAAGGTGATTCTCTTTATTTCATCTCATGAAGGTATCACGGTATCACCATACAAGTGTGTTGGATATTTTCATAATTTGGATTCATTCCATCTTGGCTTTGAGTCAGCTTTACAAATACATGTGACTTCATCGACCAAAAATTAACATTCACCAAATGACACGTCGACATTGATTTTTGGTCGATAGTGTTCTTGGTCGCTTTAACTCATGGTTGATGCCAAATTTAGTCGATCTCGGCCTAAAAATGGTTGATCCTACCTTTTGGTCAATATTAACTTTTGTAAATTATGGTTCATCTCAATGTGGTCAATATAAAAATATGGTTGATTCTTAATTATGTAAATGAAGTCATTGTCAAATTTTTGAGTCGTGGCCTACGAAGTGACTATGTACTTTCAACTTTTGAAGTCGAGAGGATGAAACGTGAGTCTCATTCAAGGGAGGTGATCCCCTCCACTTTTGTAAGGAAGTTGGTTTCTAGCTCACTTGTGTAAGTTGGGTAGATTCAATTCAATCGATTCCAAAGAAGTTGTTCATTATTAACAAAATATGCACATGAGCAGGTATCGTAATGAAACTTGCAGGTATTTTAAATATTCACAGAAAAAGAAGATGTCAAAGGCATTCAAGCAAAATACATCATACAAACACACAACAAAATATTATTGACAAGATAATGATGCAATAACACTTGAATAGATTGAGCCCCTCGATACATCAATGCAGAAGAAGTTCTTGAGTTGTGACCTTGAAAGTTAGAAGGAAGAAAAATGGTACAAAAATAAGAGCCAAAAGACCTAGTTTTGAGCCGATAGAGATGAATTCCGACCAGATGATTAAAGGGTGAGGATTTGATCGATTACTACCAAATTGAAGACAGAGGCTGAAGAGTCACTTGTCATGGATGTTCCTACATACTTCTTGTTCTCTTTGTGACAAAGAAGATCTTTGGGGTGGGTAAGATGTGGGAGGGACCCTTTGGGTTCTATAATGGTCACGATTATCATTGTTTTAATGTTTTTAATGAATGGGTAGTTGGAGCAGGTATAACCGCTCCAACCTCTCTATATGATGTATAAAATGCACCAACCAAGATGAATACAAATAGTATAAGCACTTGGACCCATATTTTGTCTTTATGGATTATTGTGCATGCATATTACTCTTTTGCTTGTCTACTAGTTGAAATCCTTCCTTTCAATAGTGCTTTAGCTACTTGCATGACTTAGATTGTTTGGATGAATGTTTTGTTCATTTCCTTGATTTTTTTCTTCTTATCTCTAGTTTCCGTCTATAAATATAAAATAAAGTGTAATGAGTGTATCTACATTAGTGGGATTAATGAAAATTAAAATAGATAATATACATTAATGTAAATTGAAAAGTGTACCATAGAAATAATTGAGTCACGAATGATACACATTCTTTCAAAACCAAATCTCATACCTTTTCTCAATAACTCTTTTGTTGGCTCCACACCATACTTTATTTTTTTCAATTTTTATATCCCATAACAAATCATATATTTAATAAAAAGGATTTTTGGTGTTCCATTAAAACGAGAGAAGTAAAACAACAAAGATACTTGCAAATTCCATAACTAATTTTTGATATGTCAACATATACTCACAACCCATGCTTAATCCAATGCCAATCGATTCTTCTTATGGCTCTTAATTTGTATGTTAACTTACGTTTGAAGATATCCAAGGATGGACATTGTAAAATAAAATAAAGTATAAATATCACAACCAATATGAAATCTTAAGTTGTTATAAGGAAATCGCAATTAATCACAAACTTTGCTATTGACCATTTTTTTTCCTTGTAGTTTTGTCTTATGTGTTGAATGGGTTCCATTTTGTTTTCTTTTCTACAACAAAACAATTGAAAATTAATATTTAATGCTAAATGAATTAATTATATGTGCATAATATAAAAATTAATGATTTCATACATTTGAAGCATGTTAATGTTGAGATGGATCCTCCTATGATGCAATTATGTCTGTTTATTTGAACATATCTTTGTACACTGTTTTTGGCATCCCTACTGGCATATTTCAGATATCACCTTGTTCATCCTTTGATGTTTTCATAATCTTTCTGAAAAATTAAAATGACATCAAACTTTTTTATACTAATATGAAAAGTAAATATAGAATAATTAATATCAATAAAGGAATGCTTTGTAGTAGTATATACATATTCTATAAAAGCATGTTTCCGAATATTACTTAATTGAATGATTCTTGTGTTGTTGTTGTATGTTTTTTCTTTTGCAATTCCAACAAGTTTCATTGATCATTGCTCTAAAAAAACCTCATGTAGTTTAGATATAACCTGATTCTTGGTATCATTGGATTGATTTATGTAGTGTAAGTAGAAAGTATGTTTATACGTTCTTTCTACTATATCCCTCATAGTTTTATAAAAGTTTTCTCCCCTTTAATCAACTTCCAACACCACTCTGGATGAGCTAAGGATCAATACATCATCATTTATATCTTCCATAATTTATTTTTTCTTATGATAACATTCCCTTATGTAGCTATCAATCTTTACAGAACATTCAACATATGATAGATATATTGTTTGAAACATGTTACTAAATATTCTTAAGTACAATATTACTGGAATTTCAAGAAAAAATTCATATTTATTATTATTTTTTTTCACTTGATTCATCCCTTTGCAACTTTCCCAACAAGGTTTTACACTATTATGCAGTTAGATTGCAAAGAATCTTATCGACCTTTCTCATTATTTGGATATGTATGACATACATTAACCAATACATATTAGTTAAACATACATATAATTCAAACATATTAATTTGATACAGAAATTACAAAGAAGTTGTATTCTTCGCATTTTGGATGTGCTCCCATCGTGTCGATTAGAATTATTGTCCATTGAACTCTTATCACGTTTTACATCAATAAACATCATGGAACATTAAATAGAGAAGCTATTAAATATATTATACAAATAAATTACATATCTTCCAGCTTAAAAAAATAGTCTTCCATCTCAGTATGCTTTAAGAATACAAACACCTCGGCGCGTTTAAATAGTATACACACCAGTGCATCACAGTTGAACACACTGTTAATGAAAAATAAATTAATCATTTAAGACATTCCTTTTCCGGTTCTCTTTTATTCCAAGCGCACCAATGCGTTATATTAAAACAACTACACCAAAAATCATAGAAGATTTTTTTAGAATTGTTTTTTACATTGATAGGATTTTGGATCCACCACAATAAGTTGTCCCATTGCACCCAACATCATATCTATAAAACCACAAAGCCATTAAATCTAAAATACCTAAAACTTGAATTGTGAAATAATAGAGGGAATTGAATCCTAATGTGAAAACTTGCAGCCACAAAACAAAAGGAAGCAACAAGAAAACAAGTGTTCTAGCATTGAAGGTAGCTATAATTTAAAAAAAAAATCTTAATAGAAGCATCAATAAATCATGCATTGAGATCAATATGAAGAGTTTACATACTTGAAATTTCTAAAGAAATGCTTTGTAGTAGTATATACATATTCTATAAAAACATGTTTCCGAATATTACTTAATTGAATGATTCTTGTGTTGTTGTTGTATGTTTTTTCTTTTGCAATTCTAACAAGTTTCAATGATCATTGCTCTAAAAAAACCTCATGTAGTTTAGATTAAACCTGATTCTTGGTATCATTGGATTGATTTATGTAGTGTAAGTAGAAAGTATGTTTATACGTTCTTTCTACCATATCCCTCATAGTTTTATAAAAGTTTTCTCCCCTTTAATTAACTTCCAATACCACTCTAGATGAGCTAAGGATCAATACATCATCATTTACATCTTCCATAATTTATTTTTTCTTATGATAACATTCCCTTCTGTAGCTATCAATCTTTGCAGAACATTCAAATATGATAGATATATTGTTTGAAACATGTTACTAAATATTCTTAAATACAGTATTACCAGAATTTCAAGAAAAAATTCATATTTATTATTTTTTTATTCTCCTGATTCATCCCTTTGCAACTTTCCCAACAAGGTTTTACGCTATTATGCAGTTAGATTGCAAAGAATCTTATCGATCTTTCTCATTATTTGGATATGCATGACACACATTAACCAATACATATTAGTTAAACATACATATAATTCAACCATATTAATTTGATACATAAATTACAAAGAAGTTGTATTCTTCGCATTTTGTATGTGCTCTCAACGTGTCGAATATAATTATTGTCCATTGAACTCTTATCACATTTTACATCAATAAACATCATGGAACATTAAATAGAGAATCTATTAAATATATTATACAAATAAATTACATATCTTCCAGCTTAAAAAAACAATCTTCCATCTCAGTATGCTTTAAGAATACAAACACCCCAGTGCGTTTAAATAGTATACACACCGGTGCATCACGGTTGAACACACTGTTAATGAAAAATAAATTAATCATTTAAGACATTCCTTTTCTGGTTCTCTTTTATTCTAAGCGCACCGGTGTGTTATATTAAAACAACTACACCAAAAATCATAGAAGATTTTTTTAGAATTGTTTTTTATATTGATAGGATTTTGGATCCACCACAATAAGTTGTCCCATTTCACCCAACATCATATCTATAAAACCACAAAGCCACTAAATCTAAAATACCTAAAACCTGAATTGTGAAATAATAGAGGGAATTGAATCCTAATGTGAAAACATGTAGCCACAAAACAAAAGGAAGCAACAAGAAAACAAGTGTTCTAGCATTAAAGGTAGCTATATATATATATATATATATATATATATATATATTAAATCTTAATAGAAACATCAATAAATCATGCATTGAGATCAATATGAATAGTTTACATACTTGAAATTTCTACTATGTAGGGTTTTGTGTGATTCACCATACCTTACAAATTCTGATCTTTAGAATAATATGGTTGCTCTAAACCCCTCCTCGGTAAGTCTCTCTTGCAAAAATTTACACTCAAAATTTTGGCAAAACAATGAAATAGTGATTTTTTTAAACACCTAATAGAATTAGTTATTTGAAAAGAAAATCCCCACTCATTTTTTAGCACGTTGGGTTAAAAAAAATCATGTGCTTTTGATTTTTGGTTTTTTGCACATCGATGTGCTTATATATATAGGAGCACTGGTGCGACATAACATAAAATGCACAATTACCATATGCTTTTGTTAATTTTTTTTTGAGAAATCGGTGCACTAGTAAGATATGGATGCACTAGTGCACTATATTTTCTATAATGCACTGTATTGGCATACAATAGAAAAATGAAAACAAAATTCATTCGTTAGTGTGTATGAAAAATATGATTGCATCGGTGTGTTTATATATACTAAGCACGTCGATGTCAATAATATTGAGAAATGCATAGTTAAATATCCGTAATCAAATATAACAAATATTTCCTTTCGCAGATGTTTCAAGTTAACGCATAAGTGATTTAGAAACACCAATATAACTATATTAGAAGTTAGATTGTGATATGGTTCTCAAAATTTACTTTAGGACTGTAGACACATATTGATTGTTGATTTAACTTAGATGCGAGGAGAAAATGTTATAATATCAAATGACCAATTCTTCAAATTCCAAATCATTTCATAATGTTCAAAATTCATCAAGTTTTCCCTTTCCATCTCCAATACGTACATATTTTATTTATATTTTGATTATCTAATTGAAGTTATGTTATTTATCTATGTGAATTTGAATAGCAATGTATTCAATTGAATAACCTGATTCGGGATTGAGTTTGAATGCACAAATATTTCACTAGTTGAAAAACACCACAAGCTCTTATCAAGAGAAATATATCACAAACAATTGGTAGATGAAAATGGACAGTTGCTTTACGTCGCCAATTGTAACATGCCATCTTCCAACCACAATCCTGGGTCATTGATGATAGATCATCATGAGATGGATATACTTTATGACACCGCAATATTATTTGGTTGTTTAAAATGTCAAGCGCTGAAGGAGAACTATCATCATGTTACACTCACCTATTATACTAATGATCGACTACCCAATGTTGATGGTTTAAACCTCCTATTGCAGTAAAAAATACAATCAGTGATATATTCTATATCACCTATTGGATACGCAGGATCACTTTCCTATGCTCATTTTTTGAAAATTTAGAAGCCAAAACAACTATATTTCGTCATAAATTGACCAACCCCTCTTCTTTTGTTCAATCAACTGAAAGTTCTAGTGATCCAAAGCATTATATCAATACCATCTAAAACATCTCTACTAGGAGATCCAAAAAATTGTATGAGTTGAGAGCAAAAATGTCCAAGTACACACCAAGGGCGGTCCAATTTTTGGAGGGTAGCGATGACTTCTCTCTTCCCATGGATTTTCAAAGAAAATATTAATCTTGTTACAACCACACTTTGTCTGATGCTTGGGCATCTTCTCTTCCTATTCCTGACATTGGGACTGAATTCTCCTTTTGTGGTAATAATTTTATGATTTCCAAGTCTAATATAGATGCTACAAATCTTGGGTTGTTTATCCTTTCACATGTTCTCATTCCTCCAAAACAATCACTAGAACTTATGCCATTTTGTGGTCCGATTTATTGTTAGTCCAATTACTTGAGTATTGTTAAATGCAAACATATCATTTCCATGTATAATGTGTGCATAAATGGTTATGATTCTTGAAACTTTAATAGGAAGAACCTGTTATATATTGATGGTTGTCCATGCACTCATAGGAACATCGTAGGGTTCATAAATAGTTCTAGGTACTCTTTATTTTATGCAAATTGTTCATTTGAGGAACACTCTAATGACCAAGAGTTCTTTATGAAAATGAAAGCATCTGCATTTGTTGTTGTGCATGCAATACTTAGTTTGTCTCTTGGTGATGATTTGTTAATATACTATAACTTTTGTAGGCTACCAGCCGCTTGTCATAGACACCTTGCATTGGGACTACTTTTAGACGTTCCCTTGGGGTGTAAGATGAAAAAGATTGATTGATTGTATTTTATTATTTTCAATGTGATTAATGCAAATTTATTGCTCAATTTGAACTTTTGTTTTATAAATTGCTTGTGGTTGGACATGTACTATTGCAAAAAATTCCCATGCTTCTACAATAATTGTTTGGTATAATGTTTGAGCAAACCAATCGCATTGTGCTTACTAATATCATCGATGTAATGTTTAATATTTTTTAAATTGGGATTTTGATGATGAGTGATCAATCTACCATCTTCCATTGCACCCCACTACAATGTCAAATTGAGAGATGGATGCAAGTCAAATTGAGAGATGGATAACAAGCATGGTTGAATCAACCAGCTATTCAATTCCCACTACAACTCACCAATTAGGAATGCTTACAGTAACATTTGTTCTTCACATGTTGGAAATGGAGGCAATGAAATAGAGGTTGGTATGGATGACTTCTTACAAGAAACAAGTGACATGGAGGTAATATTATTAGATGAATTCCAGGAAGATAATCTAGGGGATGGTACTCATATCATTGATACCTTCTTTGAAATCCTAAAATACGCTTCCACCACCCCTCTCTTTGGACTCGGACAATCAAAGTCTACCTAGATGGGGACATCAATGTTACTAGACAACTTGAAAGCAATGTATGGAATGCCAAACTCATGTTTTTCGACACTTTTGAGGTAAGTAACCATCAAATCCCTTATATTTTGAGGAATCTTGTCACACAATCAACATTGAAAATGGTTGATTTTATGAATGTTAAATGACATTGTACATTTCTATTTCCCACTAACTACAGGTTATTCAAGGTTAAGGTACTTCCAAGTGATAATGTGTTGCCCGAGAACTGGGAAAAGGAAAAGCAAATGTTGAAAATGTTGGGTGTTGAATACATATCATATCACACGTGTCTGAATGATTGCATTCTATACAGAGGATGACTAGAGTCTATATATATATATACTTTTAAGAGCAACTTGACATGCACATGCACAAGTGGTCAAATAAGGAACACATTCCACTAGGTTGTCAAATAACAATCTTCCAAAAATACATATAATATGGCCAATACATGTTGATGTTAAAAATGTTCCTATAACCAATAAGATGTGATGAGAAAGAAGAATGATCCAATCATGTGATCCAAGAATAAGACCATAATCTCTTAATGGTCAAGATCATATTCAATAAGTTCTCCAAACACGATAGGAAACGAGATGGTCTTGTCAACATAAATAGTAAAGTTCCCAAACAAAGCACCAAATAAATGATGCCATATAAAGCTTGTCAAACAGAGAATATTGCTAAGGTCAATTTATCAAAAAGAGAAACCTATGATGGAGTCTGCACTATGCCAAACACATAACCAACATCAAAACTTTTATTGTTAATATTATGTACATGTATTACATCATTTACTATATGTCTGATGACTCTTTTCGCTTCTTCACATCACTCTTCTCAAATAGCTGATTATTTAGCATCAATAGGGTTTTGGATGCTAAACTTCCCAAAAGTATAAATGTTTACAAAGAGAGTTTATAGAAAACAAGATTTCTAAAAAATAAAATGTTTCCAAAAACATACATTTTCCAAAACTAAAGAAATTTTCAGAAAGCATTAAGAAACATTGAAATGAAATTTGAAGGTTGAAATACACAATTCTACAAAATGCAAAATGAGCACCTGCCTGATTTTTTCAAGTAAAATACAATTGTGCGATCAAATTATATGAGTTATGGTTTGACTAGAAAGCAACTTTTCTTAGTTTGGCTCCAAAGCAAATCTAAAGCTTACTAAAGTCCAAATTGTGTGAATTAACTTTAAACATGAATTCTTTAGTCACTTACAAGGCCAATATAATTCTTCCACCTCTAGATACAACTTCGAAACAAAATGAAAAACAAAACACTAATTGTTCAAAGCTGATACAACAAAAAGAGTTCACAATCCTCAACTATTTAGAAAAATAATGACAAAAACTAAAAAAAACAAGAACAAGAACTCTCCATTGATACCTTCAAACCTTGAAAGGACAAACTTAAAAATAAAATAAAATTATATGCCAACATTATGACACATTGAAAGATTAAGCTAAAATCACTAAATCAATAACTCTAATACCATGTGCGAAACAAATATTCAGCTTACTCATCAATACGTAATTAAAATAAAAGTTCACATAAAAATAATCATGATACGAAAGGGAAATATCCCAATACATATAATACCATTAATCAGTAACCTCCATTCAATTAAATATTCTTTTATCAGTATCTAAACCATATCATAATAAGCCTCTCATGCTCCTCCAACATGAAAGGTAAAATCTACAAATAAATGATTCATAAAGACTTAAAACTTGATCAATAATAATATAAATCTTTTATGACATACATCATTAATAAAAAAATCAATTAAAATACGATACACGACATAGATACCTAAGACTTAATCAATAATACTAATCTTATCTGACATACATCATTAACAAGAAAATTAATTAAAATACAATACACAAGACAAATACGTAAGACTTAATCAATAGTTATCCATCTATTTCATGACTATGACATTATTTTATGTTTTCAAGAGCAAAAATAACTGTGTAGAGTATACATGAAATAATTAAAATTAAAAAACAAACACAATTGAAGCAAATCTCATCACTTGAACAATTCGCATCCAGTTTCCCTATTCACAGCTTGTCATTTTCAATTTAATTTGCATAATCATGCACTGAATTCATACTTAAATATACTGTATTTACTTAATAAAATGATTAAATTTCATCTTTATTTTGTTATTTATATTAAAATTATATAATTATTTATAATTAACTTGTAAAAAACAACTTAATATTATATAAATATTATTCATTTTTAATTCAATATAAATATGATAAGTAATATTTATAATTATTAAAAATAAAAATAAAATTATATAAATATATATAAACTAGCGTACTTTAAAGAGTTAATTTAATTAGTTAATGTTCTTATTTTAAGTCTATCGAAGTTTAAGAATGAAATTTGAATAAGTCATTTGGAGTTATCGGTGAATATATTTTAATGATATTATTTTCTAAAACATTATATAAGTTAACATAAACCTATGTTAATTTTAAAAATTTAATTATTTATATTTGGAATTTTATTTTTTATTTTTTTAAATATTTAATAAATCATTAATTAAAATAAATTTATGATGGTGATGATGATGGTTAATGTCTTTTGAAAGCAAACTTTGGTTTATTGGACCTAAAGAAACGAATTATTTAGTTTGTTTTAAAATTGTATTTCTATGCTCAAAGAGCTTGGAGAGAAGCATCCCGAGTGCACTATAATTTTGACAAGTTAAAAAGCTAGGAAGGTCGGTAGTGCAAAAAAGATTATGAAATTGAGATCTAATGTGGGTGTACGAAGGGCACTCTAAGAGGAAGTGCTTTTCATCCTCAATGTTCATATTCTCACAGAGATGGCAGATCCTTTCCACCCATGGTGTTTTAGGAACCGCCCAACGACCTGTTTCACTATGGAGCTCATGAGAGTTCGTTCTTATCTTGACTATATTAGTTTTTTTCTTTGAACTGGTTAAAACAGAGAGATACTTTTGATCTTCTAAAGTAGGGTTGATGACCTCCTTATAATATCTTAATTTTCTTTTAGCCTCTAAATCTTTCTCACACCGCATTTTCTCTTTAAACTTAGAAGTAACAATATTTTTAATGTTATTAATATTTTGCAATGCATCATTTTCATCGATCTCCCAAAGGTTTAACCAAGCCCTGGTATCTTTATACCAACCTCGCTTGAGCCTTAGGTGGTTTTGGATGGAATTTAAAGCAAGCTTAGCAAGTCTATGGTCTCCCATGTTATTGATTTTGTGTTTGTATAACAAGAGCCTAGTCATAGCTAGGCTCTCGATAGGGAAAAGACCTACTTCTATAAGCAAAATAGGGTAGGGTGTATTTCTTTCAATTTTTAGGTTATACGTTATGAAACGCTTCTGGATTTGCTCAATATTTCTCCAAGATTCTCTAGAGATGCTGCAACCCCAAACCTCACACCCATACAATCATAACATGAGTGAATAAAGTTTCAAAGAGGAGTTTCTTTTTATCCCACATCACAAGGTTTGCTGCTTTACAATTATTTTTGAGACCAAAATAGGCTTTCCACCCTCCATTAATCCTTTTCTCAATGCTATAGTTCCAGTTGAGCTTGTGATGAATATCAATTCCTAGGTATTTGTAAGAAGACACTTCCTCCAAGTTGCTATTGTCATACACAAAATTAGCATAAGTGTCCTTCTTGGATTTGATAATCATAACTTTTGTTTTGTCAGTATTAACAGTCATACCCATGGTAGAGCAAAAATCCTTAAGAAGTCTTAGTTGCTTATCAAGATTAGATGGACACCTTGCCAAAATAACAATATCGTCAACATAGAAGAAGGATGATGACTATTCCAGCTAAGATCGTGCCAACACAACTTGCTTCCTCTAAACAACCTTCTAACTTATCGATGTAGATGCCAAAAATTGTAGGGGAGAGGGGAAACCTTGTTTAACTCCGATATTACACTTAATATCTTTCGACCATCCCTCGTTGCTATTAAACTTGGCAATGACTTATTGCATAACCTTATTGTGGCAGCTCTCAACTCGAAAGGAACCTTTAGCTCTTCTAATCTATTCCATAGGTTATTTCTAGGTATTGTATCGAAAGCCTTTCTGAAGTCAACAAAGCAACATAAGAGATTGGATTTATCATTATGACAATCCTCGACAATGATCCTAAGTGTAACGAGGTGGTCCGTTGTTGAGTGCTTCCTTCTAAAACCCGCTTGGCCTTTAACCCACTTATCTTCACTTTCAAGCCATATACTAATCTTCTTTTCCAAAATAATACCATATAACTTGTCTAAGAGAGGGCTAATCATAATTGTCCGATAATTAGAGGGGTTATTTGTATCCCCACTTTTAAAAATAGGGATAATGAGGCTCTAAGTCCAAGGTTTAGGGAACCCTTGTTTGACCGCTTGTTTGAGTAGCTTGTGGATGTGAGGGATGAGGACATGACTTCCAATTTTTAAGATTTCCGCATGGTAAGCAACCTTCAATGTCCTTAGCTTTTCCATTAGCTAGACACTTAACCCCAAAATTTATGTCTTATAATGAGAAAACTTCTTCCATTATGAATAGGGTTTCAAAATTATCTATAACATTATCTTTTATAAAACCATCAAATATAATAAAAATTTCTTAATATATTATCTTTTATTAATTTAAATTATTTTAATAATAAAATACATTTCTTCTCAACTCTAATACTAAATCCCCCAATATCACACTAAACATATATCTTGATTATCATCCACCCATACATTATCACACTATACTTATGTCTTTAATATCACCAAAAACTTGTATGTAATATCACACTATACTTATGTCTTTATTAATATCACACTAATATCACACTATATTTATGTCTTTATTAATATCACCAAAACTTGTATGTGAATCCAACCATGATTTATACTTATGTCTTTATTAATGTCACCAAAGCTTGTGTGTGGTTCCAATCATGATTTTATATGTAATAGGGCAACTTCATGATATTCAAATTATTTTGAATGGTTTGGATTTGAGTGTTTAAATTTAAATAATTTAAATATTTTTAGTTTATTTGTCAATTTGTTATTAGTTTTATAAAATTTAAAGTATTAAATATAATATATTTTTAAAAAAGTAACGTTTTATATTTATTTAAAAATTAATATTTTAAATAAAATAATTTATTTTATAAAATTTATATTATTTAAAAAAATTCAAAATAATGATATGCTTTGTAACTAGAATATGCACATGTCTCATTCCTTCGGGTTGCCCAACAACTCTATAGTATGAGGTTGGGGATGTTTATAATCTTGATCTTTCCTTTAAAAAAATCTAATTCTTCAAAATTCCTTCCAGTTGTTCAACAACTCAATAGTGTGAAGTTTTCTCTCGTATTCACCCACCATCCTCCATATAATTAAATTAAAGTTGGTACACTTGTTTAATATATTTTAAACAAGTGTCCTTTATATATATAGTGTAATAAACTAACTTTACGCATGCCTATATCTAATGTACAAGGCTTAGTCATAATTAGATAATTTTTTTAGAAATATGTATAATTAATATAAGAAAAATCGATAAAGATATAATAAGTAATAATTGAATTGTAGTGGAGAATTTTCATAAGGTAGATTTGCGAGGGTGATCATTTTCCATGAGATCAGGCTTACCATCGTGCTTTCTTCTCCATAGGAAATTAAAAGATAATTTTTTGATGCGATCTAAATTTTTGTGTGAATATGAGCTAATGATATCCTCGGGTAAGGCTAACATAATGAATTTTAGTAGAACCAAACTTCTAGAAATGAGCCAAGTCTAGTCTTTACAAGAATAGTCATTTGGCTTGATAATGAACTCTAAATATTTTATGACATGGGAAATGCCATATGATTCAAACTCAAAGATATATGCAATGCTTCTGGTTAAATTGTCATCCATATTCAAAGATGAAATTAAAGATTTAATTGTGTTGTATAGCATACTTGTTGCACAAGAGAAGAGATCAAGTAAGGATTTAATCTTATTTGTTTCCCTTCTAAATCCATTTGAGAAGAGAATGATGACTTCAACAAAGAGTAGTTGATTTATGTAAATGGTGCAGCTGAAGTGAAAACCTTAAGTGTGCCTTTTGATCTAGCATGTGTAACAATCATACTAAGCCCTTCCATGATAAGCATGGAAAACAGAGGAGCTAAAGGGCATCCTTGCTCGAAGCCTCTTCTTGGTCTGAAAAATGTTGATGACGAGCCATTAATGAGGACATATAAGATGACTATTTGAGCACATGATAATATCCAATTTACCATATTGAGCTGAAATTCAACCTGTAAAAGAAGAAGCTTGAGACATGTCTAACTCGCTCTATCATAGGATTTTCTCAAGTCAACCTTGATAATCATAGAAGGAGTGTTTAATTTTTGTCGAGCGTAAAACTTCCTGTGTAATTCCTATTGCATCGTGGATCTGCCTTCCTTCAAGAAAGGATATTGTTAAGGAGATATGAGCTTTGATAAAATACCTCTGATATGTTTAGCAATAAATTTGGCTTATCATCTTGTAGATGTAGTTACATAAAGATATGGGACGTAGGTCTTCCATCCTGTCCACCTTGTCTTTCTTAGGGATCAATGTTAGAAAGATTGACTTGAAGGATGCGAAAATCCTACCTTTCTTCTTGGATTTCTCTACCACTGCAAGAAGGCCATTTTCGATTAGGTCAAACATCTCTGAATAAAAATTTATGGAACACCCATCAAGCCCCGGGATCTTGTCACAGGGCAGGGCTTTGATAACCTCCTTGAGTTATTCTTTAGTAAGTTTGTTCATAAGAGAATTACTCTGATCTTTGGATACCGAGTGTGTACAATGAGCTATAAGTTCCAGCATGGGACTGACTGGTGCCTTAGAGTATTCCTTATATAAATTGGAGAAGTATTAAACCCCAACATGCATTATATAATGGAAACCATTAACCATGCGGGTTTCAAAATCTTCAATCTCCCATATAGAATTGGAATTAATCCTGTGCTTAATAAAGTTGTGAAAATACTTAGAATTATTGTCACCTTTATGTAACCAATTAGCATAGATTTTGAGGCTTAGGGTGGTTTCCTCATTCTGTAAAATATTTCTTCTTTTGGATTCGAGATGAGGTAATAGAAGCTTTTGATCCATGGAGCTAAAACCCTCAGGATAGGATATGTAAAAGGATGCAAACTATTCCTTGATTTGCACTAAAGATTCCCCCCTTTGTTCTTTTTTCCCACCACTCATGATATAGTGTGTGATTTAAGACTTTTGAGGTTATCTAGAAGTTGTATAGCCGCCAAGCAATGGGCATGAACATCTAAAGAAATCCAAACTGTCTTGACCATATCATGAAATATTTCGTCTTGAAGGAAGATATCACAAAAATTGGAAGGAGTGGGGGTTTGTGGATATCTCGCTTGACTTCGAGGAAGAACAGGTGGTGATTTGAATCACTTCCCGTTTCTATCGATTGGTTAATACTAGAACTTAGCCATATGAAGAAAATTTTCATTGATGAGGAAACGATCAAGCCTTTTGGATATGACCCTGTAATATATTCTTTTATTGTTCCATGTAGGCCCGAGGGTAACCAAAGGGATGTCTATCAAAGAAACTTCGACGAGTTTGTGAGAAAAATAATAAGATAGGGGGTCCTTGTGGGCGTGTACACCCTAGGTCTTAGCCATCTCCAATAGAGAAATTGAGGTTACCTTCTAGGATGAATATCTCTGCAAGATGAAAACCAATAGAAAAAAGGATATCCCAAAATTCTTCTCTACAAGTATGCGACCCACATATGTTTAACAGGGTGAAGGAGATACCTAAATCTCATGCAAACATCTCAGATCCTAGACCTGATGTAATTCCCCAACTATTAGTACAAGAGATAGTATGAGTATCCCATCCAATTATCAGACTTTCGGATCTACCGTTAGCATAAATTGAGAAAAAATCCAGACCAAGTAGAAGTAACTTCAAATAAGAAAGAATATGATCTCCTACAACCATTATTTCCTTTAGAAAAAGAATGTCAAATCGATGTGCTCGCACCAGCCTCTTAAGGGCCAATTTCTTGGAGGGTTGGCCCATCAGTCTAGTATTGAGGGTGATCTATAACGTTAGGGTAATATAGATCTCAGGGTGTGTGCTAAGGCCCCCTTGATGGTATGTTGTTTTCCTCTTCTCACTTATAATGTTGTCTTTTTCCTTGATGAAGCCATGATATAGATGCTCCCTCTGAGGCATCCAAATAATCATGATTCTACCAAAGAAAAATCATTCGGTATAAGCTTCTTAATGGCAGTGAGGGTGGAGGAACGAGTCTTGAAAAAGTATCTCGGGGATGTCCTAACTCTTAATCATGGGGAGATGTGAGTCCGGGGTGGAGGGGTGAGGAAGAAGTTCACCTAGTCTAGACAAGAGGGCCCAAAAGGGTGATGGGGGAGAGTAAGTTGATATGTAGGCTCAGGATCATGGGACTCGCCTAGAGTGACAGTCTTGTCAGGATCAGAAGGGATTGCTAGAGGGATTATGGATTCCAATACTTTGGGAAGGAGACACCTCTTAGTGATCATGGATGACAACCGAAGAGAATAGGGTTAAGTTTATCAAAATACTGAAGTTCCTCGAGTTTGAGGAGGAGGTATTAAGGGTAGGATAGGGGGTGTAAGAGGGAGTAAAAGAGGTGGAGGGTAAGGTCAAGCTAGTGAAATGTGGGAAAAAGACTGTATCGAAGATTAAAGTAGATGAAATGACAAAAGGTTCAAAAAAGGACTTACCCAAAGAGGAAGCACCATTGTGGGTGCAAAAAGTGATAACTAAGGCTTATGGTTCAGAGACTCATTCTGGTTCATTCTGAAGATGTTGCTAATATTCTTCAAAATGTATACCTGATGTTTTTCCGTGGGGATTAAATGAAGAAGACCGCAAGTCCCTTTTCAATGATTTAGAAAGTGGTGGAGTTGTAAAGTGATCAGAGAGTCCATTAAGCAGAGGATATTCAATGTACTCTTCTTCGTCCTTTGAATATTTATGCCTCCAGAATTGTCGGATGAAATGTTTATGGAACTCTTTGACGAGGTGACCATATTCATGGCACCTATTAAATTACAATGGAAGACCTTCATAGTCCAGGATTTGAATGTGAGAGTAGTTTCCCTTAGAAATGTTCATCTTTTCCGGTAGACCATCACGGAGGTCCAAGTTAATAATGATTTTAGCCATATATAGGTTTCATGTTGCTTCAAACATTTTGTCTGAGACAAGGAATTCTCACAATGATGTTCTTGTAATAGAGAATATCTCTAGTGTCCAAATTTCTGGGGGCAATTCGGGGGTCTTGACCCATGTAGGATGGGTATGGTTCAATTCTCTATGATCATCGAATGTATGCTCCCATCACTTGGAATTGAATGCAAGAGTGCCCCAGAACTAGGTCCCTTCACGAATCTTCATAACATCAGCTAGAGTATGAAGAATGGATCCCAACCACACCTTGGAGAGTGAAAAAAGTTGTGGAGAATAATCCAAAAATGGCCATTGAGCTACTACCCATCAGAAGGTGGGAAGGGCCATGTTATTCCCGTGGGAGTGGCCTATGAAATTTTCTTAGTCATTGAAAACACCTAGTGCATGGGTATGCTATCCCTAGGGCTAAGTTAACCTATGACTTCCTCTTGATACACGTCCGTTTCTATTGAGTAGGTGGATGATGGGCCGACCCTTGGGTTGTTCTAGATGATGATGAGAGAACCTCAAATGGTGTAGAAAGCCTAGCATCGCTAAAAATCCATGCCTCGCCTTCAATTGACTATCCTCAGGATGAGGGATCGACAAGACCAATGTGTCCTAACGTTGAGTGATGCAAGTGAAAAGGTGGGGAGTGCGCCACATCAGGGGATATTCCACATGGGGAGATGACCCCATAAACATAAGTTAGCAGTGTGAAAATTAATGAAATGAAAAATAAAAAAACTGCCAGGTCTAAACAAGCGGAAAATAAGGAGCTATTCATATGTTTCATACACTAAAATCCTATAAATTCAACATTTCACATTAATTAATGGAATTTGTTAGCACTGAAATTGAACCAAAGGTTGTGGAAGGCTTTCTCCTAGGTAACAGAAGAACCACTTTTGAACAGAGAACTGGCCTTCTGCTCTTCCGAGAGGGATCTCTCACCAAATATTAACAATTCCAGATATGTACAAGTGAAGATATGAATTGGTTGTAAGATTGGTTGAAACATGACATAGAACCATTGGGTGATGGAGTCAATATGTGTAAAAGAAATAAACAGAACTTGTGCAGGCGATTTCAACACAGAGGCAAGATATCCGTTCAACCATAGTCAGATTATAATTGTTTGGTGGAAAAGAAGAACATGAACAGACCATCAACACAAAGTATTTGAGAATGAATTCTGTATTAACTTTGGAAGAAAGCTTTAGTGGATATTTGAAACAACAGATGGAGCATAGCATGTGTGAATTCCAAACTGTTATACACTTATTTCAGACATGAAAGAAAACATAATGGGAGAGATAAACTGGAAAAACATTCACATGAGAAAGGAAGTAACATACTGTAACATAAAAAACACATGAATCCCTGTGTAAAACGCCGACTTCAGCTCTGCAAAGTTTATTTAAAACTCCTGAAAGCACACAATGCAAAATTACATCGGTTCCAACCCTTTCTCCTTCTCCAGGAGGTATATTTATAATATTTGAGACTTTCCAATCTGATGTCTCGGGAATCAAAATTTGTTACAACTGAAAAACAACTTCTAACAAACTCTAATGTGACATATCTACCATGACTTACATAAAAAACCGAAAAATGAACCATGGACTGCGAGAAAAAATATGTGTAAGATCCTTTTATGCTTCCATCAGGTGAGTGCCAGCTGTACAATGTTCTGGGAGAGATGACCATTGGAGGGGTGTTTCCACGGAGCAAATTTCTTGCATACTGCCATTGTCACTTCTATGGTTGTGTCCTAAAATTGCTCGACCCATATTGCTGAATTGACCTCCATTGGTCAGGACCAGGAAAAGTTGCGATCGCCATGTCTAATGCTTGCACTTTGAGTTCCATAGTTTCTAGGTACGAGGTCTCCGGTGCTTTGGCACAGGTGAATTTAAAGTCAAACAACAGTTCAAATTCATTGGCCAGCTTATTGCAAACGGTCTTTCCTGACAAGGATTGTTGCATGTCTCGAAACTTACTGTTGTCTGATTGAAAATTAACCAAATTCTCTAGATACTCTTTTTGGGACAACAAGGGTCCGTTCTCTTCCCAGAAGAAAGGAATCCCTTTGTCTACCAGGGGCTTGAACAACCGGATCACCTCCTTGACCTTGTGCTCAATAATATCTATCTTGGCTTGTACGATGTCCAACATCCTATGTTTAGCAATTACCTTCCTAGCCCCAGAGATGTTAGCCACTCTGTTTTGGATACTGTACCAATTGGTCAGATCATCTGACAAGGATCTTAGGAAAGCAACGACATTTTCTGCTGTTACTATAGGTCTTTTTTCACTTCTCCTAAAATCGTCGAAACCTTTTTCTTAGCCTCTGTTAAAGCCTTTTCTTGGTCTGCGATGAAATCTATATAAGGTCTGAACCTGTCAACCTCTGCAATGATTTGATCCCAGATCAAATGTATAGCCCCTTGCAAGGCCGATTTACCAATCACCTGCTGGCTTAATTTGGCATTTTACTGTATCGATTCTTGACATTTCTCCCATACCTTTTCCTTTTCTTGTCTCTCCTTTTCCTTCTCCTCCTCTAGCTCCTTAAGGTGCTGCTTTAACTTAGTAAGCTCTGTATCTTTAAGGCCTATTTGGGACATTGCTCTAGAAAGAGAACCGGTGTCTACTTCGCCAACTACACTTAAGGGCTGGATTGCAATCTCTGTCCATTTTCCCTAAATCTCTTTTTCCTTTATCGCTAGTGTAGCCTTTAATTGTTTTTCGCTCTCCTTCAAAAGTTTGGTATCTACTTCCCACTGTTTTTCCTTCTCTTCGAACTTCAGCAGCTTGGATTTGCAATCTGTAAGCTCAACTTTCAATGTCTCTTTCTCTTTTTTGAATTCATCCAATTCATCTGTTTGAGCGAGCTAGGTAGAAGGGATTTTCAACTTCTTTTTTAGTATCTGGATCTCCTTCTCTTTCTTGTTTAGAAACTTCTGAGCCAAAGCTCCTTTAGGTGTTGGACCCTCTATTTGTACTGCTTCATTTTGCAAATTGTTAATTTGGGCCTTGAGGGCTTTGTTCTAGACTCTTACCTTCCTCAAGAGATCTAGAATTTTTTTTTACTTGCCTCCAACTTGGACATATGTAGTGTGGCTTTCAGTAATCTAGTATTCAAGATGTCCCTGGTCTCTCTGTTAAGATTTATTATGTCAGTAGTGGAAATATTTGCGAGGTTCACATTAACTTCTGACACTTTGTTTCCCATTTTCAAAGCCAAGCTGAGGGTGTCAGTAGCGTGATCCCTCACAGTATTTAATGCCACATTTGGTAGGGCAACTGCATTACCTCGTCATATAGCTCTAATGTCTCCTTAAATTTTTTTATCAGCCTGGATTTGCAACTTGTCTGCTTCGGGCTACTCTCATTCCTTTTAACCTACACTAACTGCTGCTCTTGTTCTGTTTTCTGCTTTTTGGGCATGCTGGCAGTGTCTACCTCTTCAGTCTCCATAGGCTCTGGATATCCTCTTTTCATTGAACTCCCTGAATGGTTGACCAACGATGAGAAATTTCCAGCTATTGCAACTACTTTGGACAATTCCCTTTGGGGAGAAGTTACCCATGGCAGGGGTGAGATAGAGCTTCATCCTATGCTGACATCTATAGCAGTAGGATTTGGGAAATCATCCCAGTTTTTCGCTTCCCTGAGCCCGGGTCTCAAAAGGCTTGCACTTAGGAGGCTTCCTCCTTTAAGAAATTATTTGATGTGGGTCATATTTCACGGCTTGTTCTAGAGAAAATCCCATGTCTTTGAGTAAATTTCCAACCAGTGGCAAAGAAGATCTGCTCTTGATTGTGTATGGTCCCACTTCCTATGGGAAAATCAAATTTGAGCTCTTCTTATAGTTCAAAAAGTGTTCTTCCTCAATAGTGAGCCTTTTCCTGATTAATTCCAGGGAGAAAACCTTGGTAGTTAGAAAAACTGGTAGAATGTAGGGTTGATGCACAAATTCGTACAATCTTATGATTGTTCTGAAATTCTATCAGGAACCAGTCTCCTATCATCTTGCTATGAGACAATTGTAGTATTTGCCTCATCTCAGGAAACACCCTAGGTGGTTTTTCTTGAAAGAAAAGGTTGTACACTTCTGCCATCAGATGGTTCATGATTTTACAGTAGTCTTTGGCCATATCACTAGTGATCTCTAACTCAGGCACTTGTAGGTCTTCTTAGTTGTAAGCTATAAACATTCTCAGCAAAAAGGACTAGAATCTGAATAATTTGGTGTCGTGGAAATTTGCTAACTGAGAACGAGGAAATTCGCTAACTGAGAACGAATGTTCTCAGCTAGGAATTCGTCAAACTTAAGACAACATGAGTGATAAGATTGCCCTGGAAATTCAGGATTGGCAGGACAAATACTCAAGACGAACAATAGACTCAACAGTGACTCTGTGACATAACCGTTGGTATCTAGACCTAAAAACTGACTGGCTAGGGATACACACCATTGGGTTTCTTCATTAAATTGGCTAAGGTCGATGGGGTAAGATAGGCTGATGAATTCACCATTAGGTTTTGAACAGGCCTTCAAGAAGGCTTCCCTATTTTTCTCGGCAGACTCTCTAAAGAAACATATGATATTTGCCTCTTGGTATTTTTGGGATATATTGACAAACTCGCCTAGGATGTGAAGGGTTTTACGGACGATGGGAGCCTGGACTGAACAGAGGATTTTGGTATTTGACTTATTCATAATGACTCCTTCGGCAACAGAGAAATTGTCTACATGCCACTCGACAAACTCAGGGAAATGGGGGGTTTGATCGACAGAGAAAAAATGGAAAAAAGATTTAAAAACACCACAGGTATCGCTACCTTGGTCCTTAAGAACTTCCAATTTACCCCTAGCAGCTTCAATGGTTTCCCCCACCAGGATGGTATCGAAAATCTCAGCATTCTCATCTACGAGACTTTCCTCTACCCTCCGACATGCGACCTCTGGTTCTGTACTATCTCTCACATCTACCACTTCTACTTCTCCTATTGTTTCCATTTTCAAATAGCACCGAGGGAGTATCAGGGGCCTACCTTGGTTTTCTAGCACAGTCTTCTGATTTGTTTGCGCTGGCGCTCTGTAAGCAGTCCGGGCGTTCGGGGACTTTGAGGCTTTGGAAAAGACAAACCCTTCCAACTCCACGTAGACCCCTTTATAACTTTCTATACTACATAATCTCTGTGTCCTTTCCATGCAGTTTGCACTGTGGATCTTTCTCCATGCGATTTGAGCCTTTGATATGTGAGGTCCTTTATGCCAAATTTTTCCTCGCTATATTTGTGTGTAGCTTAATCTGGGAGGGTTGGTCTCTACTGTCGATCAAGCATGACCTCTCCTCACGATCATCGATCTGAGCGGACGCTACCACTTTTCGGGATTTGAGATCCTAAACCCGTCCGCGCTAGTTCAAATGCGAAATAAACCACGACTACATATCTATCTCTGCCCTTGTAGTGATTATTGATCTTTGCGTCCAGTACTGCTTTTCATGATTTGAAATCGTGACTGCATCCTTGCTAGTTCAGGACGCGAAATTATTTCTGGCCATGGATCTGCTTGTACTCCTATCTCAGCTGTCAACTGTCTCTGCTCTTTAATCCACTTCGCGATTTGGAAAAGTTGCTTTGGCCAGGCACATTCACTACATGAAATGATTTGGTGCCATTGATCTGTCTTCGGATTAATGTCCACCGTCTATTAAGCCTCCCACTTAATTCCTTCGACGCATTCCAATATCTTGCTTTACCTTGCATCTATGATCTGTGAGATGCTTTTCCACCTCCAATCTTCATCATTTTGAATCGCGGCCATCAGTTTGTATTGCACTTTACCTCATTTCTGTTGCCACTTGTCCCAGGAGCAGAATGTCATCTCATAGATGCCTTCGACACCCTTGCGACTCAGGGGATGCCTTCCCAATCAACTCTTCGATAGGGTCCTTTCTCCATATCTCTCTCATAATCAAAAATTTTGAATATGGTGCTAACAACCGGCTCCACAAGGCATTCTATCCTCCCAACGAGGTAGCAAAGAACCCGTAGACTAGTTGCTGAATCCATTGACAACACCTTCTTATTTTGTTTTCTGAAAGAAAAACCTAATTGAAAAATGGTTGCTTCTTATGATCTTAGGGCCTTCTCTGCGGGCTTCAAATCTTTCGATTCACCATCTGTACTGATTGAAACATAAAGAAATATTTACACTATAATACATGGAACTTTTCCCCTTTACTCCAGGTAATGTTTTAGAAACCTCCCATTCACTGGTCCTCCCTCGTATTGTGACCCATATGGATATTGAAAAATGAAAGAATTGTCTCCTTTGAGTGCTGCAATAAGGTATGGACCCACCCATAAGTGGTCAAATTTTCCATGTTTTCCTTTTTCTTCATGTAGGGCATCCCATTTTAACCCGAGGTCATCGACTTGGAAAACGCCCTCCTTTATTCTTCTGTCAAAGGTATTCTTCATCTTCTCCTGATGTATCTGGACCTTATCATAGGCTTTGTCCCTTACTTCATTCAGTTCAATAATCTGGTTGATCCTTCTTTGAATGGGATTAGGCTCACCTAATGGGTCCCGCAATAGTTTCATAACTGGGATACCTAGAGATGCAGGAAAAATTACCTTGGCTCCATATACCAATTGAAAAGGTGACACACCAAGAGCCCTCTTTGTGCTGATTCTGTCAGCCCATAAGGTGTATTTCAACTTTGTGTGCTAGGCTCTTTTGTTTTTGTCTAATAGTTTCTTAATAATCCTCACCATAATTTTGTTAGAGGATTCTTCCAGTCCATTTCCTTGTGGGTAATAAGAAGTATAATGATTTAGGCTTATATGATATTTATAGCAAAAATTTATCATCTTCTTGGACTTGAACGCAGGTGCATTGTCTGTCACAATTCGCTCAGGGCAATCGAATCTCTCCAAAATATTCTCTTCTATGAAATTAATTTTCACTTCTTCTGTAGCTCGCCTAGTGGGTACCACCTCAATCCACTTTGTGAAATAACCAGTAGCTATTAGAATCCATCTATGCCGTCCTGAGGAGTTCGGATTTATCTCTCTGATGAAATCCAACCCCCATTGCTGGAAAGATGCTTCTACTGATATAGGGTTGAGGGGAAGTGAAACCACTTTCCTTTTTACCTAAAAAATATGACACTGATGGAATTTAGTCATATCCTTATATACATCTGAGAATAATGAAGGCCAATAGAATCCTGCCCTCATAATTTTATTTGCGGTTACCTTCCAGGAGTGGTGCCCTCCACAATCTCCTTCATGGAACTCTTTTGTTGTATATTGATCTTCATTTTCCAAAAGATAGTTCAGCAGTATTCCCACAGGGTCTTTCCAATAAATATACTATTCTATGATACAAAATTTAGCAGCCTTCAGCTTCACAGACCTAGCTTTGGTTTTGCTTAACCATGCAGGAGGTTGTAAATTCTGCAATACAAAAACAATATCAGCATACCAGGGAGACATAGAAAAAGCAGGCTTCACCATCATTTCTGCATCCAACTGATTAGATTGACCAGCTAAAAAATTCAGTTGTAGAGAATTGCAATGGGAATTTGTCATCATTTTAGCTAATCCTTGCCCCTTGATCAATTTTGTGGGCTTGATTTCTATGTCATACTATAGAAGCACTGCGATCCATTTAGCTCTTCTCCCTTCTGGATCTGGCTGAGTAAGTATGATTTTTACCACGCTGCTGGGGACATATGCAATTATATGGGAATGGAGGATGTAAATTCTAAAATATTTCGAGGCCTTAACCAAGGCATAGGCTTGTTTTTCCATTATACCATACTTCAATTCTCCATCTCTCAATATCTTACTGAAAAATGCTATAGGATGCTCTTCAACCCATTCATTTTTATGCAGCAAAACAACTGCCACAGTATGCTTCGAAGCATATGATAATATTAAAAATCCTTTCTCAAAGTCTGGATTGACCAGCACAGGAGCTTCCAAAATGGCCTGTTTTATATCTTTGAAAGATTTCTTGGCTTCTACCATCCATTTGATTTCATGATCTTTCCTCAGCATATAGGTAATGTCCATAAGGATTTCAACAAAGCTAGGAATGAACCTCCTCAAGAAATTTACTTGACTGATGAAAGACTGTATTTCCTTCTTACTTCTTGGTTCCTCCACCTTCAAAATTCCCTTTACCCTGTCTAGATCGATTTTGATTCCTTCCTTTGAAATAATATGCCCTAGCAACTTTCCTTCTTCTAGAGCAAAATTTGACTTCTTCGGATTTAATGAAATGCCATATTTCCTGCATTTAATGAAGACCCTTTCTAAATGCCTGATATGATCTTTGACCAACCGATAATATACAGTGATATCATCCATGTAGATCACCACAAACTTGTCCCTTTCATCTGCAAAGGTAATATCCATGGCACGTTGGAAAGTGGCTCCAACATTTATTAACCCGAACGACATCTTTGCATACATAAAGGTGTCCCAAGGTGTGGTGAAAGCAGGTTTCTCCTGGTCTTCAGGTAACACCTTCACCTGGTTGTAACTAGAGAAACCATCCATAGTATATATTCTCTCTGAGCCCACCACCCTCTGTAGGATCTGGTCCATTTTTGACAACGGGTAATTGTCCTTCAAAGAAACTCTATTCAAGTTCCTGAAATCTACACAGTCTTATCTCCCCATTCTTCTTCCCAATGGGAACCAAATTAGCTACCCATTTTGAAAACCTCAGAGTCACAATTATTTTTTCATCAAACAATTTTTTTATCTCCTTTTCAATGATAGGTACTAGCTTCGGATTTATCCTCCTGAGCTTCTGCCTAAATGGCTTTTCTCTAGGTTTAATTGGGATAGTATGCTGTATGATAGAAGTTTCGTACTCTTTAAGGTCATCATAACTCCACGCAAACACATCCATGTATTTCTTCATTAGGTTCACGTACCCTTCCTTTTCTTTAGAGGGAAGTTTCTTGGACAACTTGATAATTTTTGGGTTATCTTCAGTGCCAATATTTTTATCTTCTACAGCATCTTGAGTAGGCTCAACCTATAGATCTCAGAAGATGGGTAGGGTCATGTTATTCCAGTGGGAGTGGCCTATGAAAACTGTCTCAGTCATTGAAAACACCTAGTGCATGGGGATGTCATCTCCAGGGTTAAGTTAACCTCTGAATTCCTCTTGATACACCTCCGTTTCTATTGAGTAGGTGGATGATGGGGTGAACCTTGGGTTGTTCTAGATGATGATGAGAGAACCTCAAATGGTGTAGAAATCCTAACATCTCAAAAAATCCATGCCTCGCCTTCAAGTGACTATCCTCGGGATGAGGGATCAACAAGACCAATGTGTCCTAACGGTGAGTGATGCAAGTGAAAAGGTGGGGAGTACGCCACATCAACGGATATTCCACATGGGGATATGACCCCATAAACATAAGTTAGCAGTGTGAAAATGAAGGAAATGAAAAATAAAAACTACCAGGTCTAAACAAGTGGAAAATAAGGAGCTATTCACATGTTTCATACACTAAAATCCTATAAATTCAACATTTCACATTAATTTATGGAATCAATAAATATTTAGTTAAAGAAACATTTAGAGCTACAAAATAGTCATAGAAATATGAAGCTTTACCGAAGAACCCGTCACAGAACTCAGATGATGAAAAATCTCTTTTCATCAAGAAACTTGACAAAAGTACTGACAAGTACAAAAGAAAGCTACCACAAAAGTTCTTTAACTATGGAAGAATTGAACATTTTTCCACAAATCCTATGTCCTTACCCAAAATAAGAAGATAGTGATGATGAAGAACCTTGCAATCATAAGAAAGCTAAAAAGAGTAAAACTATATACAAGAAGGAATTTAATAAAAATAAGAAAAACTTCTATTCCATGGAAGACGGTGAAGATGAAGAGATAAGTGAAAATGAAGAAATTCAATTCATGGGAATAGAAACTCAAACTTCAGATGATGAATTATATGTAGAAGGAGAGGTGGACCTAAAGGATGAACTCATAAGTGCTCTTGAGGAAATTGAAAAATTTAGAAGAAGGATCACATATTTGAAAGAACAACTGTCAAAATACAAAAAAGAGTAGAAATCAAAAGAAGAGGAAGTCAAAACCCTCCAAGAAGAGTTGCACAATTCAAGACAACAAGCGATGGTTAGCATGAAAGAGACCGAGAGCTTAAAACTAGAAGTTGGATACATCAAAGGATAAGTAAAGAGGCTAAGAGATCAACATACAATTAATGAGAAGTTCATAGAGAGCACTAAAACACAAGACTTTGAAAGAATTGAGGCATAAATTATTCAGTTTAAAAAGAGGGATTATGAAGAATATTTTAAGTCAAAGTTTGAGAATAGCTCGAAGATTCTAGATGACATCCTAAGTGGCCAAAAACCATCAAGTGACAAAGATGGATTAGGATATAACAAGAAGAGTTATGTTGCTGCAATTATGGATCTAATTAGAAAGAAGGATAGTCAGAAATATGCTCCCTCCTCTCATAATAAAGATACAACTAATATGATTCCTAGAAGACCAATGACAAGCAGGTATAAGCAGATATTTATCGACCATTTCTACTCTTTTAATAATTTTGGACATATGGCTAGATATTGTAAGCCGATAAGTCCTACAGAAAAGAAGGCTACAATAGAGGTTGAGAAACAAAGGAAGGGATGGAAGAAGAAGGAAGTTGTGAAGCAAAAAGATCAAAGACTCCCCAAATATAAAAGAACATTCTATGGATATTGTCATTGTTGTCACAAGTTTGGTCACCAGGTTGGTGATTGCAAAATTAAGAGAAAATATCGAGGTTTGAAAAGACAAAGAAATAGAATATTTGTGAGTAGGATACCTCGTGGAAATATTCAGAGAAGAAAGTTAGATTAAAAATATTTAGAGGAAACAAAGATTCCAAGCATCAATTAAGTTTTCAAATATGATAGTGTTGTAGATAATAATGACATCCATTATGATGAAAATCAAGATGAATATGTAAAAGAATACACTAATGGAGAGGATGAAGAATAATATAATGATGATGGTGGAACTGAAAAAGAATGCCATTTTTAAAAATATCTCATGACCTAGAAGAGAACCCTGAAATTATCATTAGAAGGGATTATATACTCAGGGGGAGTTTCAGTACAAGAAGGAAACTATTGTTTAATGAACAAACCTTAATATCAGTGGTGGAACCTAAGAAATTTGCATAATACAACAAAGATGATGATTGGATCAAGGCCATGAATGAAGAGTTGGATCAAATTGAGAAGAATCAAATTTGGGTACTTTTCCCAAGACCTAAAAGCAAGAATATTGTAGGGACAAAATGGGTCTTCAAAAAAAAGTTCAATGAAGAAGGTCAAGTGATAAGAAACAAAGAAAGACTAGTGTGTAAGGGATATTCTCAAGTAGAAGGAGTTGACCTTGAAGAAACCTTTCCCCCCATAGAAATACTTACAGTAATCAAAATGTTTTTGGCATATTCATGTTATAGAAACTTCAAATTATATCGAATGTATGTCAAGTATGCATTTTTGAATGCGAAGCTAGAAGAGGAAGTCTATATTGAAGAACCTGAAGGTTTCCTCTTATAAGAAAAGGAGGAATATGTTTGAAAACTAAACAAGGCACTCTATGGTCTCAAATAAGCCCCAAGGGCATGGTTTTCAAGACTAGATAACTACTTGAAGAAACAAGGTTATAAAAGAGGGGTCACTGATAGTAATCTCTACATAAAGTTTGAATATAAGAATATGATCATTGTTATTATTTATGTAGATGGTATTATATTTGGAAGCGATCTACAAATGCTAATTGAAAATTTTTCCTGTGAAATGAAGAAGGAGTTTGAAATGTCAATGCTGGGTGAATTAACATTCTTCTTGGGATTAGATGTTTCTCAATCAGACAAAGGGATCTTCATTACTCAAACAAAGTACATTCAAGACATGCTTAAGATGTTTAAGTTGGAAAATTCTAATACTATTAGTACACCTATGGTCACTAGTTGTAAGTTAAGTAAGGATGATGAGTCCCTGGAAATCTATCATACCATGTATAGATCTATGATAGGAATCCCGCTATATGTGACAACTACAAGACCAGATGTGATGTAAGATCTAGGATTGTTTGCTAGATTCCAATCAGCTCCTAAAGAAACATACTTGAAAACAGTGAAACAAATTCTCAAATATTTGAAAGGTAGCATAGAGTATGGTTTATGGAACCCAAGAGGTGAAGACTTCACTTTAAAATAATTCACTGATGTAGATTGGGAAGTAAGTGTTGATGACTGAAGTAGTACCATTGGAACAACATTATACTTGGGATACTGTTTGACATCATGGCTAAGAAAGAAGCAATCCTCCATTGCACTATCTAGAAGAAAATATGAATACATTGTTGTTGCATCATGTTGCACTCAAGTACTTTGGATGAAATAGACATGGGAAGAATTATTTGTAAAGTGTGATAATCCAATAGTGATAAATTGTGACAATACCAGTGCCATAAACATATCAAAAAATCCTGTTATTCACTCCAATACAAAGCACATCCCTATAAAATATCACTTTTTGAGGGATCAAGTATCACAGAAGGTGGTGAAACTGGAATATGTTGATACAAGGGAACAAATGGCTGATATATTCAGTAAGCCACTACCCAAAGAAACATTTGCGTATCTTAGACAAAAGTTGGGAGTAATCTCCCTACAATAGATATATAAAAAAAAAGAAAAAAAGGGCATTATGTCAGGGGGAGACATGTTGACAGGGGGAGATGTCAAAAGGAGACCTTTGTCATTAATGTCAAATGGGGAGAAAATTGAAGAGTTGTTTCCATCAATGCCAAAGGGGGAGAACGTTGAGTATGGGTTCCATTGATGTCAAAAGAGTTCATTAATGACAAAGGAAATGACATGACATGTATGATGATGTGACATTTGTGATTAGGTTCGAAAGTCATATGATGATTTTCTCGTGCTCTCATGAGGTCATTTTTAGAATTTCACACCATTCTATAAAAGTATGGAAACATGCTGAAACTCTGAAAGTTGACTAGGTATAGGAAAGTCATAGTTCATTAATGACAAAGAAATAACAAAGGAAGTGGCGACATGGCATGTGGCATGTGTGATGAGGTTGAAAATTCATATGATGGTGCTCTAATCATATCATGAAGCCATTGTTACAATTTGACACCATTATGTAAAAGTATGAAAACTTGCTGAAACTTGGAAAATTTGACCAACTATAAATTCTTCTTAATTTGCCTAAGGGGCCTCTATAAAATACATGCCATCTTCTTTATTTGATGAATTAAATGATTATGAAGATATAGAAATCTAGATTGTTGTATTGTGCATATATCCATATGATTGGTTTGTCAAGACAGTCTCTGAAGATGAAGTTATTAGTCTACCAAAAGTTCTTTCTGGCATGATTTGCAGTGTTTCAGTTCTAGTAAATCAGCTTAAGTGGCCTCAGTAGAATGCCCTCCATATTTTATAGGATAACGATAAAAATTATATGAGACCACCAGGGTTTATCTTGTTGATGTGTGCATCTGAACATGGTCTCATTTCCCATAAAACGTGTTTGGATAAAAAGTTGAAGGTATGCCAAAATGAGGTTTCAGACTGTTTTGGAAAATTTGCTGAAAATTGACTAAGTATTGAAAAATCGGTCTAAGTTGCCTTAGTAAAATGCCCGCCGTATTTTGTAGGAAACTAATAACATTAATATGACACCATTAGGATTTATCCTGTTGATGTGTTCATTTGACCATGGCCTTATTTCTCCTAAAAGGTACTTGAAGATAGAGTTATAGGTCTTCCAAAATAGGGGTTTAGGATGTTTTGCAACAGTTCATGAAAATGTACGTTTCCATAATGAAGAGAAGCATTAGTGAAAAGTTTTTAATGAAGGGAAAAAATGATGAAAAGACACAGTGGTTCAAAGACATGATGAATAAGTATTTAAACAAGAGTTTGAAGTGGAAGAAAGATGTCTCAACAATTTGGATCAATGTAAAAACAAGAGAAGATAGAGAACAATGAAGTGAAGAATAATCATAAACAAAATTGAAGAAAATGATCAGATTAGGGTAGTAGGGTGGTGTTAGGGTAGGATACAATCCTGCAAGGGGGCTGTATCCTCCTTCCAGTAGTGGATGGAAAATGACGTGTTGTAGCATCCTTGTCTGTTGGAACAGGCATAAACCGGGGTGTTGTAGCATCCTTTAGTTGTAGCTGAAAAAAACGGGGATTGGTGTCTCTAGCAAGTTGTATCTTGCACAAAAAATTGTAAATATAATTTTGCATTTATAAAAAGTGTTTGTGGTTTTCCCAATTGGGTTTCCACAATAAATGTTGTGATATGTGTATCTTGTTGATTCTATGTTTTAATGAATAAGTTAGAAGTGGTTTTAAATTGTTAAAAGTTATCTATACTGATTCACCCTCGTCTCTCAGTATTGTCCAATATTCCAAAAATTGGTATTAGAGCATGATCTTTCACTATAGTCTAAACCACTAGAAGGAAGCCTCCTATTAAAAACCACTATGGCTCATCAAGAAGGGTTAGCTCCTAACATACCTCCATTATTTACAGGAAATAATTATGCATTTTGGAGTGTAAGAATGAGATGCCATCCAATGTCTCTTGGATGCAAAATTTGGAGTTATGTTGAAAAAGGGTATAAAATTCTAGGAAACCTATCTATACATAGAGATGAACTAGATGAATATGAATCCAATGCAAAAGATTTGAATGCAATTTTGAAAGGATTAGCATATTTGGTGTTTGTTAAAGTCATGCAATGTAAAACAACCAAACATGCTTGGGAAAAATTAAAAATTGCTTATGAAGTGGCTTCCAAATTCAAAAAATCCAAACTTCAAACATACAAATGGCAATTCGAAAGTATAAAGATGAAAGAAGAAGAAAATATTGCATAATATCTTCTAAGGGTAGATGAAATTGTCAATTCTATTAAAGGTATAGGAGGAGAAATAAAGGATAAAGAGGTACTTGAAAAAGTACTAAGAACCATACCGATAAGATATAACCCAAAAGTATCTACTGTAGAAGATCGAGATGATCTTGAAATTTTGCCAGTGGATGAGCTACAGGGGATCTTCACTACCTATGAGATGAAAACAGAAAAAAAATGGACCATCAAAAAAAGTTGAAGCATTTAAAGCTACAAATAGTCAAATAAATATGAAGCTTTACCCAAGAACCAATCAGAGAACTCAGAAGATGAAGAAGCTATTTTCATCAAGAAACTTGAGAAAGGTACCATCAATTACAAAGGAAAGCTACCACTAAAGTGCTTTAACTGTGCAAGAATTGGACATTTTTCCACAAAGTGTCCTTTACCCAAAACAAGAAGATAGTGATGATGAAGAACCTTGCAGTCATAAGAAATATCAAAAGAGTAAAACTCTATACAAGAAGAAATTTAATAAAAAGAAGAAAAACTTATATTCCATGGAAGATAGTGAAGATGAAGATAAGTGAAAATAAAGAAATTCTATTTATGAGAATGGAAACTCAAACTTCAGATGATGAATCAGATGTAGAAGGATAGGTGGACCTAGAGGCTGAACTCATAAGTGCTCTTGAGGAAATTGAAAAATGTAGAAGAAGGAACAAATCTTTGAAACAACAATTGTCAAAATACAAAGAAGAGCAGAAATCAAAAGAAGAGGAAGTCAAGACCATCCAAGAAGAGTTGCACAATTCAAGACAACAAGCGATGGTTAGCATGAAAGAGGTCAAGAGCTTAAAAAAATAAGTTGATAACTTCAAGGGAAAAGTAAAGAGGCCAAAATATCAGCAGACCGGTTCAAAGAAAGAACTAAAATACAAGAATCTGAAATACTTGAGGCATAAATTATTCAGCTTAAAAAGAAGGATGATAAAGAATCTATTAATCCAAAGTTTGAGAACAACTCGAAGATTCTAGATGACATCCTAAGTGGAAAAATACCATAAAGTGACTGTTATATCTAAGGTTGTTTTTTCATTTTTATCCTAGGGTTTTATAGTTTTTGGTTTATCTTAGTGGATGATCTTGAACTTTTGCCAGTGGATAAGCAGATTATCAGAAGTTATTTTATCTGAAGACATCTTGAAAGAGAAAATAATCGTCGATCAGGAGCTCTAACCTTTAACTGTCGGCACCTCAAACATCAATGCTGCTGTAGTATTGGTGTCTTAAGTCACTAGCATGGCGATGCTTTCTTCATCGGCGATCAAAATCTTACTCTTATAACTCATCGGTGCTTTAGACCGAAATACTCCCATTGCTTCGGAGGGGAAATGAACTAAATCTCATCAGCGATCAGAAGCTTAGTCTTCTAGCTCATCGGCACCTTAGACTGGAACACTCCCGTTGCTTCGGAGGGGAAATGAACTAATTTCATCACTATCAGAATAATATTTGTCACTGATCGGAGGACATGTCCATTTCCTTACTGACACTGCGGAGATGTTTACTTGGACTGTCTCCCATCGTTGTAGTTCTTTAGTTAACTAGCTTGCCGATGCTATGGAGTTCAAACAGATGAAGACTCAGAGTAAGGACATGTACAATCAAATGGAGGACAAATATGCTGAGTTTTCCAAACTGCAAAAAAAAAGATCCCAGGATTTAAGTGATCTAACTGTCTTGGCAGAGGCTTCTAAGAGTCTTTAGACTTAGAATCGTAGTTGGTTTTTGAAATCAATTTAGATATGATAGATGTCTATTTCTGTTTGTATTTTGTATTGCACTTGTATTTAGACTGTTTTCAGAAGATCGATTTTTCTATTTTTGAAAGATTCAATCCATAGAAATAGGATCCGATAACTATCTCAGAAATTTAGAGGTTTTGTATATAAGGGATAGTAGCTAGATAGGAGGGGTGGCAATCGGAGATGGGAATCCAATTTTGATGTATACTATATGACATGAAACTATCTACACCTTCAATACAGGTTCTGCTTTGATATGATTATGGTTACGAGCTGATTTTGTATTTTTAGGAATTGAGTTTTTTATGATTTATCCTATGTATGGTCAAATACAATCCATTGCATGATTCTTGTAATAAAATATAGTTATATTTCAAAAATTTAGTGACAGAGCTAGTTTCATTCCATAAATTCGTGCGCGTAGTTCCGTTAATATTGAATTTTGTATAAACTTCAGTCGTTACCTTTGAAGCCTATAATAGTAAATTTTCCACTTCAGCAGTAGGGTTTAGAGTTTATAGGTGACATTCGTCCTCCTTCTAGTGGTCAGCATAAATGGATTTTAGCTGCCACTTATTTTTTCACTAAATCGGTGGAGGCAATTCCCACAAGGAGAGCAACTGAACAAGTCATAATTAATTTCCTTCAGGAAAATTTCCTTAGTAGATTTAGATGCCCAAGGAAATTAATCACTGATAATCCTCCTGCTTTTAAATCGAAAAAGATGGTGAAATTTTGCGAATAAAATAATATTAACTTGAAACAGTCCACACCATACTACCCACAGGGTAATGGATTGGCAGAATCCAGCAATAAAAATATTGTGAACAGTATCAAGAAAATGTTATTTGAAAATAAAAGGAGTTGGGATACCAAATTAAAATTTGCTCTTTGGGCTGATAGAGTAACTTTAAAAAAGTCAGTTGGGACATCCCCTTTCCAATTGGTATACAGATTTGATGCTGCATTTCCTGTTCAATTAGTTACTCCAGTAATTAAATTTCTGCAGGAAATAAAGGAAGAACCTGATGATATAAGAAGAAGAATGTTTCAGATAATTAAATTGCAACAGGAGAGAGAAACTATTGAAAATACAGCTGAGATGCATAGAAAAAGGATGAAAGAAAGCTTTGATAAGAAAGTAAAAAAAGATGACTTTGCAACGGGTGACTTGTTCTCAGGTGGGATGCACGAAAGGATGAAAAAGTTAAGCATAGGAAGTTCGATAATTTATGGATAGGGCCTTTTACAGTGGTCAAAATTCTGGGAAACAATACTTTTGTTTTGCAAAATTTGAATGGTGAAGAAATTTCAGGTCCAGTCAATGGACGTTTTTTAAAGAATTTTTACACATATTGAGGGATAAAGGATTATTGTACATATTCACTGAATATATCATTTGCTTTGAATAAGACTCCAGCCCAATAAGACAGAAAGGACTTTAGCAGATTTCTAAAGGCACATGTCAGCATGTTCTCAAAGTTTCACAGGGAAAGCTTTGTTTCCAGTCAGAGCTAGATGTTATCTCTAAGGTTGTTTTTTCATTTTTATCCTAGGGTTTTATAGTTTTTGGTTTATGATTGAGTTCATTTCTTTAATTTTACTTCATTTTATACCTTTGAGTGTCATATTTTTTATATTTTTGTTGTGATTTCCTTTGGAGGCTCAAATAATTTATTATCTAAAGTTATGGACTTATATTAAGAGCAAGAGGTTTTATGAAAGATCAATAATAAATTGGATTTTATAAACTGGCAGCAGTCCTTAAACTTGCAGCATTCTTTAAAAATATTGCATTGATGGTTTTTGTCTAAATAATGATGTTATACATCATGTTCTTCATATGAAATCAAGGCATTTGGTGTAATGAGTAATGGTACCAATGTTGACAGTATTGACAGTTGACAGTGATATTCCACATTTTCCTAAAAACCTGTCATATTACTGTTCTCGAATTTCATTAGCTCTATGAAGTTTATATTTTGGAAAGTTTGCAGAATGCTGAAAGTAACAATGGAAGAAGATTCAGAAATTGTGGTGAAAAGAAGACCAAGAGGCCCGATTTGCAGACTGGAACCTAATAACACACAATGGATACTGCAATTTCCAAGGTCATCATAGTTGATGAGAAATGCGAGATGGTTTGCTTTCTGTGAAAAATTGTAGGGTTATCATACACATGTGACTATGGCTTTCATAAAAAAATACAAAGATGGAATGGTTTAGCTCAAGATTTTAAAGATCATGGTGAATGAAGAGTCTATTGCAGAAGCAATAGGGGTACCAACAAATGAGAAATCATGAAGACTGTGAAGAAATTGTCATGATAGATGATTCTTTCAAGAAACTGTACACGCATTCAAGGGTCATGTTTAGATAATGAGAATTTCATTGATGTTAAAAGAGTTGCAGGGTTTCTACCTGAAATATTTTGCACAAATAAACAAGTGTGTTCAGAATATTGTTCAGTCTCGAAGCTTCCACAAGAAGAAATGGTCCTTATGAAAGAAGAATCTATTGAACTAGATTAAGAGATATTTGTAGACAAACCAAGTTTTTACAGAGAAGGAAGCAGATTATTAGAAGTTATTTTATCTGAAGACATCTTGAAAGAGAAAAGAATCGCCGATCGGGAGCTCTAACCTTTAACCGTCAGCACCTCAAACATCAATGATGCCCCAGTATCAACATATTAAGTCACTAGCATGGTGATGCTTTCTTCATCGATGATCGAAAGCTTAGTCTTCTAACTCATCGGTGCTTTAGACTAGAACACTTCCGTTGCTTCGGAGGGGAAATGAACTAAAGCTCATCGACGATCGGAAGCTTAGTATTCTAGCTCATCAGTTCCTTAGACATGAACACCCCCATTGCTTCGAAGGGGAAATGAACTAATTTCATTGCTATCAGAATAATATTTGTCATTGATCGGAGGCCATGTCCGTTGCCTTACCGACACTACGGAGATGTTTACTTGGACTGTCTCCCATCGTTGCGATTCTTTATTTAACTAGGATGTTGCCGATGCTACGGAGTTCAAACAGATGAAGACTTAGAGTAAGGACATGTACAATCAAATAGAGGACAAAGATGCTGAGTTTGCCAAATTGAAAAAAAAAATATCCCAGGATTTAAGTGATCTAACTGTCTTGGCAGAGACTTCTAAGAGTCTTTACACTTAGAATCGTAGTTGGTTTTTGAAAGCAATTTAGATATGATAGATGTCTATTTTTGTTTGTATTTTGTATTACACTTGTATTTAGACTATTTTAAGCAGATCGATTTTGCTATTTTTGAAAGATTCGATCCATAGAAATAGGATCTGATAACTATGTCAGAAATTTAGAGGTTTTGTATATAAGGGATAGTAGCTAGATAGGAGGGGTGGCAATCGGAGATGAGAATCCAATTTTGATGTATATTGTATGACATGAAACTCTCTGCATCTTCAATACAGGTTCTGCTTTGATATGATTATGGTTACGAGCTGATTTTGTATTTTTATGAATTGTGTTTTTTATGATTTATCCTGCCTATGGTCGAATACAATCCATTGCATCATTCTTGTAATAAAATACAGTTATCTTTCAAACATTTAGTGACAGAGTTAGTTTCATTCCATAAATTCATGCTCGTAGCTCCCTTGATATTGAATTTTGTATTCCAATTTATGTCATACAGATCTTTAATGGTTATGTGATTTTCCTATATCTTTGATTATATACCAATTCAGTCTTGATTTTGATTTTATTGAATTATTTTTAAAAGATTTATTTAATCTTGAACCCATGTAGTCTAGGTTCAACTTTAGGGATAATAGTGACAATGTTCGATTAGGATATAACAAGAAGATTTATGCTGCTAGAATTATGGATCCAATTGAAAAGAAGGATAGTAAGAAATCTGCTCCATCCTCTCATAATAAAGATAGAACTAATATGATGCCTAGAATACCAATGACAAGCAAGCATAAGCATATCTTTATCGGTCATTGCTAATATTGTAATAATTTTGGATATATGGAAGCTGATAAGTCCTATAGAAAAGAAGGCTACAGTCTAGGTTGAGAAACAAAGGAAAGGATGGAAGAATAAGGGAGTTGTGAAGCAGAAATATCAAAGATTCCCCAAATATAAAAGAACATTCTATGGATATTGTCATTGTTGTCACAAGTTTGGTCACAAGGATGTTGATTTCAAAATCAAGATAAAAGGTCAAGGTTTGAAAATGCAAAGAAATAGAAGATCCATGAGTAGGGTACCTCATGGAAAGATGTCAAGAATAAATTTAGATTACAAACATTCAGAGGAAACAAATATTCCAAGCATCAATGAAGTTTCCAAAGATGATAGTGCTGAAGATAAGAATGGCATTCATTATTATGAAAATAAAGATGAAGATGTAAAATAATACACCGATGAAGATGATTAACAAGAATATAATTATGATGGTGGAACTGAAAAACAATGCCTTTCTTAAAAATTTCTCATGACATAGAAGAGAAACCTGAAATTAGCATTAGAAGGGATCATATACTCGAGGGGAGTTTGATGCAGACGGGAAACCGAAACAACCATTATCCCATATGCTTCCCTAGGATTTAGCTTGCTCTACATTTAGCAAACTCTAAATTTGGCTTCTTGTCTATTTATTTATTCTCTCGCAAATTTATTGTGTAGATATGCTTCCATAGGTTCAATTCCGCAAATTGGTTTCCAGTAGCTTGCTTTTCCGCAATTCTCTTTTGCAAGACAATTCCTTCCACAAGAAAAATTTGGCCAAATCTGTCTTTTTTGCAACACCTTTTTGCAAGCTCCTTTCCGCAACAGAGTTTTCACAACTCTGTTTCCGCATTTGCGGATTGTGGAAATTCCCAAATTCCAAATTTGACTTGCACAATCAGATTGCGGATTGCAGATCCAACTTTTCCAGAAGTTGAACTTCCACAATTTCCCTCCCGCAATTCCTTTTCCGCAACTCTTTACAACCGTTGATTTCATGCGGCTTCCTTCTTGACCATTGATCTGAGATCGGATGCAGATCTCATATTATATTTGTGGATCATTTATCTTTCTTACACCTTTTTCTTGCTGTATTCTTATGGAGTGTTATATCTCTTCTGCCTTTGATCTCATCCGTTGATCTGCAATCTCCAATGACACTTCACTTATCCTTGCGGATTTCTTCCTCAACCGAATATCTGTTCCTATGACGATCTCAACCATTCAACATGTGCAAACTTAAACCTTAATTATTATTGATCCTTGAACTGATTGATATGCAGATCCTGAACCCGTAACAAGGTTAATTCGAGATAAAATCCATTCACGAAGTCTTAATTATCAAATTCTTCCTTTAATTGATCAGAGAATCGATCAATCGATCTATGTTTTACTCACTTTCAGAAACCTTGAATTCACACACAAGATTATCATTCATTAACACATAATTTAACTAAACTTTCAATTCATGAAGTCACCCACTCAGACATAATTGAATTTACACACACATAGATTATGCAGAAATAGGATTTTTTCGTTCACATGCTGAAATTGTACATACAAATTTGTTTCAGAACATGTGTTCTGATCTCCTTAGGCCTGATACATCTTTAATTGGCCTTGCTTGATCTAGATTTACTATGTTTTGGCTACTTCTCCTTTTCCTATTTGTCTAGCTCTGTCTCTCCTATCTATGCCTCGCATGATTACATACATACATATATATATATATATATATACAACAATATTCATGAACCATTCTGGTTCAGATCCATAATCCACTCAACAATCCCTAATATTATGCTAACTAATCCTAATTATAGCAAACCCTCTAACCTATCCTATGACTCGCTAACATTAGATGAGGGATTTGTTAAAATGAATCATCAATCCTAATTACAGCAAATCCTCTAACCTATCCTATGACTCGCTAACATTAGATGAGGGATTTGTTAAAATGAATCATCAATTTCCTTAATGAATCACTCATCCTCTTAGAGACTCACCATCTATCTAGATTCAAATAAAGCATAGGTTTATTTACAATGTGATGGTTCAAAGACCATAAATTAGAATTGAGAACCCCTTCTAAGCCCGATCCAACATTTAACTTAGAATTTGAATGGAGAGTAGATGCTCCTGCATCAGACTCCCCAGGAAGAAAGAAATATGACCTCCTGGTCATAACCGTTATCTTCAGTATTCCTGGATCTAAAAATTTATTCTGTAGCAGATCATCCATATTATTATGCAGGTTTGTATTTGTCATCTTCAGTTATCCTGGTTTCCAAATTTTATGTTGCAATGCTCCACTAGCTTTGCTTCTGCCATCTCCTTCTGTCATCTGTCTTCTCCTACTACTTTTCTTCTTTGCTCTGCTGATGAAAATATTCATTCTTTCCTCATGCCTTCTTTGAGACATCTTCACCATCAACAACCTCAATTATTCAATCTCCATGTCCAGTCTATCCTTTGGCTAGTACACCTGCATCTTGTTTTCCTGAAACTGCTGCTGTCCTCTTGACTATCTACTGCTGTCCACTAAATTATAAAATATTATAGTGCTTTTATCTGTTGTCTACTCTTTTCCAATGCTATCATCAAACATTAAGTAGTCATGTTTATCAACCCTTGGATTGATTAACTAGTCTTCTAACATTTCTAACTCTTCATCATAATTTCTGAAGTTAGAAAAATTTCCTTTGTCTTCATTAACCAACTCTGCAACAGTAATTTATTTGAGGTACTGATCATTCTCTTGAGACACTATAGTTCCTTCATGTGTCATGAAAAATTTCTTCCCCAGTATGTTAGCAACACCACTATCCAAATATGCAAGTGTTCTCTCTAGTTTATCTCTACAAGACCATGTCATCTCGTTCTTCAATTCCAAAACAATCTTCTGGCTTTGATCCATGTCAAGAGTACATGGATACTCATTTGTTTCTTAATTTACCTCTGGGGAAACCTTACAAGGTTAAACAGATGTTATTCCTGTAGATACACACAATTCATTAATTTCAAAAAAATCTCCCATTGAATTTCTTATCAGCATATTCTTCTGCTGGTCTGAACTCTCCCAAAAGTTCATGAGAATTTCAACTAGTCCCTCATCTGCACCATCTTTTTCTAAGATGAATTTATGTTCTGCTTCAAAACAATTAACATATTCTTCTGTCAATGGTCCAATTTTTATTTTTCCTTTTTTTCTTAAAGAATCCATCCCGTGCTTCACAACTTGCATAGACACATCTTTTAAGTGTTCTTCAATACTTGTAGTCATACACCAATAATCGGTTTCAAAAACATGAGACTCTGAAGTCCCTGTTGATATTTCCTCTGGCATCCCCTTGTTCTGTTGGTATGAAGACAACGTCAATTTGTCACCATCACCTATTTATCCAATGGTCTGATACATAGGCTGTATACACTCTTCAACTCTCTCCTTCATCATAATACAATCTTGATTTTGTATTGTAGAAATGTTTTTTCTCATTTCTTTTTCTTCCTTGATATTCAGAACTTCAACTGACTGTGTTACTCCATCAAGAAATTCACTAATGAGTTCTTTCTGCTACAATACTTTAGACCTTTCTTCATTTGATATACTTTCTTCATCATATATGACTTCCTCAAATTTTAAGACAATTTCAAAAGATTGTCCATCATCTACAACAAAACCTGAAATTACAAACAAATCATCAGTTTAAAAAACATAAGACCCTTTGGTCTCATTTGACCTTACAGTCATCTACTCCACAAGTAGATCTTTATTCTTTACAGAATTCATGAGACTCTCAATTGGGCTCTCTTTTTCTGCTTCATCATCCTCTCCAAGCAAAGGACCTTGTTCAAGTTCACAATATGAAACTTCCATATCAGACTCGGCTTCCCTGAGTTCTTCTTTCAATTTAGCATACATCTTTTTCGTTAGATTCACCTGCAGTGATTATCATCTTACCTTCCTTTTCCTCATTACACAACTATACCTATGGGTTTCTTCTACAACTACTTGTATACGTTTTTCGAAGCACCAAATGTCTCTGGCTAACTCTAGCAACTCCCTGTTACATTATTCTTTACTTTATTTCTTATTTATTTTGTTGTGGCTTTCCTCTGAATGCTTGCAATGAACTTCAGTAGTCATTGTTTCTATCTCCCTCTCTTTTTCCAACTTCATCCTGTCCACTTGTGGACTACTTTTGTAAGCCTCCATCAACAAGTCTCCACACTTGTCTATTATACCCCAACAAGCTATCTCTCCTTGAGCTTGCCCTTTTGGTATCTCTAGTTCTTCTCCTCTAGAACCTTTTTAGCATATTCTTTTCTCTTCTCTTTGGCTTCTAAAGGTCCACTTCTCTTTTGAGAACATGCACTAACCCTCTCTTTTCCAACCTCTGTTGGATTTATGGGTTCTGCCACAAAATCTTCTTCATCAGGAACATAAGTGTCATATGTACAACTCCACTGCCTTTAGTTTGTTGTAACCTGTGAAATCCTTCCAAGGATTTCTTCTACACTCTCCTATGGCTAATATCAATTTAAACCACACACTCTTTGTCTGCAAGTCTTTTCCCACAGTTAATTATAATCATAACGGAAAAAAAAATATCATTACCTTATTCCAAGAGCTAGCTGTGCTCTGATACCAATCTGATGGAGACGGGAACCACAAACAACCATTATCTCATCCACTTCCCCAGGATTTATCTTTCTCTACATTTAGCAAACTCTAAATTTGGCTTCTTGTCTAAATATTTCTTCTCTCGCAACTCTATTGTGCACCTCCGCTTCCGTAGGTTCAATTCCGCAAATAGGTTTTTGCAAGCTTGCTTTTCTAGAAGAAAATTCCTTCTGCAAGACAAATTTCTACAAATATGTCTTTTCACAACACCTTTTCCAAGCTCCTTTGCGCAACAGAATTTCCGCAACTCTATTTCCGCATTTGAAGATTGTAGATTGCGGAAATTCCTAAATTCCAAATTTGACTTCCGCAATTATGTGGTCGCAACAGTCCTTTCCGGAATTGGATTGGGGATTGTGGATCCAACTTTTCCAGAAGTTGAAATTCCACAATTTCCCTCCCGCAATTCCTTTTCCACAACTCTTTACAACCGTTGATTTCATGCGGCTTCCTTTCCGATTGTTGATCTGAGATCGGATGCAGAGCTCATCTTATCTTTGCGGATCCTTTATCTTTCTTACACCTTTCTCTTGGAGGATTCTTCTGGAGTTTTATATCTCTTGTGCCTTTGATGTCATCTGTTGATCTACTATCTCCAATGAAACTTCACTTATCTTTGCGGATTTCCTCCTCAGCCATAGATATGTTCCTACGACGATCTCAACCATTCAACCTGTGCAAACTTAAACCTTAATTATTATCCATCTTTGCACTGATCGATCTGCAGATCCTGAACCTGCAACAAGGTTAATTCGAGATAAAATCCATTCACGAAGTCTTAATAATAAAATTCTTCCTTGAATTAATTAGAGAATCAATCAATTGATCTCTGTTTTACTCACTTTTAGAAACCTTGAATTCACACACAAGCTTATCATTCATTAACATAGAATTTAACCAAACATTCAATTCATGAAGTCACACACTCAGACATAATTGAATTTACACACATAGAGATTATTTTGAAATAGGATTTTTTTCGTTTACATGTTGAAACTATACATACAAATTTGTTTAAGAACCTGCGTTTCAATCCCCTTAGGCCTAATACATCTTTAATTATCCTTGCTTGAGCAAGATTTACTTTGTTCTGGCTACTTCTCCTTCTCCTATCTGTCTATCTATGTCTATCCTATCTCCTCTATCCTATCTATGCCTCACAGACTTACATATATATATATATATATATATATATATATATATATACAACAAGATTCATGGACCATTCTAGTTCAGATCCATAATCCACTCAATAATCCATAATCTTCTGCTAACTAATCCTAATTACAACAAATCCTCTAACCTATCCTATGACTCACTACCATTAGACGAGGGATTTGTTACAATGACTCATCAATTGACCCAATGACTCACTCATCCTCTTAGTGACTCACCATCTATCTAGAATAAAATAAAACATAGGTTTATTTACAATGTGATGGTTCAAAGACCATCAATTCAGAATTGAAGACCCATTCTAATCCTGATCCAACATTTAACTTGGAATTTGAATGGAGAGCAGGATGCTCCCGCATCAGAGTTTCAGTACAAGAAGGAAACTATTGTTTAATGAACAAGCCTTACTATTAGTGATGGAACCTAAGAACTTTGCAGAAGCCAACAAAGATGATGATTAGATCAAGGCCATGAATGAAGAGTTGGATCAAATTGTGAAGAATCAAACTCAGGAAGTTTTCCCAAGACCTAAAATCAAGTATATTGTAGGGATACAATGGGTCTTGAAAATACTGAAGGTCCTCGAGTTTGAGGAGGAGGTATTAAGGGTAGGATAGGGGGTGTAAGAGGAAGGAAAAGAGGTGGAGGGTAAGCTCAAGCTAGTGAAATGTGGGAAAAAGACTGTATCAAAGATTAAAGTAGATGAAATGACAAAAGGTTCAAAAAAGGACTTATCCAAATAGGAAGCACCATTGTGGGTGCAAAAAGTGATAACCAAGGCTTCTGGTTCAGAGACTCATTCTGGTTCATTCTGAAGATGATGCTAAGATTATTCAAAATGTATACTTGATGTTTTTATGTGGGGATTAAATGAAGAATATCGCAAGTCCTTTGTCAATGAGTTAGAAAGTGGTGGATTTGTAAAGTGACTATAGAGTCCACCAAGTAGAGGATATTCAATGTACTCTTCTTCGTCCTTTGAACATTTATGCCTCCAAAATTGTCGGATGAAATGTTTAGGGCATTATTTGACATGGTGACCATATTCATGGCACCTGTTAAATTCCAATGGAAGACCTTCATAGTCCAGGATTTGACTGTGAGAGTAGTTTCCCTTAGAAATGTTCATCTTTTTCCGGTAGACCATCACGGAGGTCCAAGTTAATAATGATTTTAACCATATATAGGTTTCCCGTTGCTTCAAAACTTTCGTCTGAGACAAGGAATTCTCCCAGCGATGTTCTTATAATAGAGAATATCTCTAGTGTCCAAATTTCTGGGGGCAAGTCGGGGATCTTGACCCAAGTAGGACAAGTATGGTTCAATTCTCTACGATCATCGAACATAGGCTCCCATCACTTGGATTGAATGCAAGAGTGCCCCAGAACCAGGTTCCTTCAAGAATATTCATAACATCAACTAGAGTATGAAGAATCGATCCCAACTACCCCTTGGAGAGTGAAAAATGTTGCGGAGAGTAATCCAAAAATGGCCATCGAGCTACTACCCATTTTCAGAAGGTCGGTAGGGCCATGTTATTCCCGTGGGAGTGGCATATGAAAACTGTCTCAGTCATTGAAAACACCTAGTGCATGGGGATGTCATCTCCAGGGCTAAGTTAACCTCTGACTTCCTCTTGATACACCTTCAATTATATTGAGTAGGTGGATGATGGGATGACCCTTGGGTTGTCCCAGATGATAATGAGAGAACCTCAAATGGTGTAGAAATCCTAACATCGCTAAAATTCCATGCCTCACCTTCAAGTGACTATCCTTGGGATGAGGGACCGACAAGACCAATGTGTCCTAATAGTGAGTGATGAAAGTGAAAAGGTGGGTAGGGCACCACATCAAGGGATATTCCACATGGAGAGTTGACCCCATAAACATAAGTTAGCAGTGTGAACACGAGCGAAATGAAAAATAAAAAACTGCCAAGTCTAAACAAGCGGAAAATAAGGAGCTCTTCACACGTTGCATACACTAAAATCCTATAAATGCAACATTTCACATTAATTTATGGAATCAATAAATAGTTAGTTAAAGAAATATTTAAAGCTACAAAACAGTCATAGAAATATGAATCTTTACCCAAGAACCATTAAGAGAATTCAGATGATGAAGAAGCTCTTTTTATCAAGAAACTCGAGAAAGGTACTGACAAGTACAAAGGAAAACTACCTCAAAAGTTCTTTAACTATGGAATAATTGGACATTTTGCCACAAATACTGTGTCCTTACCCAAAACAAGAATATAGTGATGACGAAGAACCTTGCAGTCATAAGAAAGATCAAAAGATTAAAACTATATACAAGAAGCAATTTAATAAAAATAAGAAAAACTTCTATTCCATGGAAGACTGTGAATATGAAGAGATAAGTGAAAATGAAGAAATTCTATTCATGGGAATATAAACACAAACTTTAGATGATGAATTATATGTAGAAGGATAGGTGGACCTAAAGGATGAACTCATAAGTGCTCTTGAGGAAATTGAAAAATTTAGAAGAAGGATCACATCTTTGAAAGAACAATTGTCAAAATACAAAGAAGAGTAGAAATCAAAAGAAGAGTAAGTCAAGACCCTCCAAGAAGAGTTGCACAATTCAAGACAACAAGTGCTGGTTAGCATGAAAGAGGTTGAGATCTTAAAACTAGAACTTGATTACATCAAGGGATAAGTAAAGAGGCCAAGAGATCAACATACAATTAATGAGAAGTTCACAGAGAGAACTAAAACACAAGACTCTGAAAGAATTGAGGCATAAATTATTCAGTTTAAAAAGAGGGATGATGAATAATAGTTTAAGTCAAAGTTTGAGAATAGCTCGAAGTTTCTAGATGGCATCCTAAGTGGCCAAAGAACATCAACTGAAAAAGACGGATTAGGATAAAAGAAAAAGAGTTATTCTGATGCAATTATGGATCTAATTAGAAAGAAGGATAGTCAGAAATATGCTCCCTCCTCTCATAATAAAGATAGAACTAATATGATTCCTATAACACAAATGGCAAGCATGTATAAGCAGATATTTATTGACCATTTATACTCTTGTAATAATTTTGGACATATGGCTAGAAATTGTAAGCTGATAAGTCCTATAGAAAAGAAGGCTACAATAGAGGTTGAGAAACAAAGGAAATGATGGATGGAGAAGGAAGTTGTGAAGTAGAAAGATCAAAGATTACCCAAATATAAAAGAACATTCTATGGAGATTTTCATTGTTGTCACAAGTTTGTTCACAAGGTTGGTGATTGCAAAATCAAGAGAAAATATCAAGGTTTGAAAAGACAAAGAAATAGAAGATCTATGAGCAGGATACCTCATGGAAAGATGCAGAGAAGAAAGTTAGATTACAAATATTCAGAGGAAACAAATATTCCAAGCATCAATTATGATGAAAATCAAGATGAAGATGTAAAAGAATACAATGATGGAGATGATGAAGAATAATATAATGATGATGGTGGAACTGAAAAAGAATTCCCTTTTCAAAAATATCTCATGACCCAGAAGAGAACCCTGAAATTAACATTAGAAGGGATTATATATTCAGTGGGAGTGTCAGTACAAGAAGGAAACTATTGTTTAATGAACAAACCTTAATATCAGTGGTGGAACCTAAGAACTTTGCATAATCCAAAAAAGATGATGATTGGATCAAGGCCATGAATGAAGATGTCACATGCCCCAATTTTGCAAAATAATATTATTTTATTTTTATTTTATTCCAAGACATTATGTTAAATTTAATGCTAAGTTGTTAATGATGACTCAACAAAGTCAAGAATATTGAATATAATTCTGAATATTTTAATTTTAAATAAATAAAAGTGGAGACAACAGCTTGGGAGAGTTGTTAAAAAGAGTGTTACTGGTCAAGTTGGTGGAGGATACTAGGTGGAGAGCAAATAGACAAGTGGCAGCATCCTCAAACACTTCCAATGTTGCAGGTGGAAACCTCCCTACATTTGGGGTCATGATCCCCCAAGAAAGTGGGATTAGAGCAGGTGGCTCAATTAATGACAACTAACCCAAAAAGACCTAGGCAATCTTAATAAAAAATCCCATTGAAGAGAGATAAGGCTGCTCATTCCAGGAGAAGAATCATTTAGGTGAATGCACTTCAAGGAATTCATTGGGAAGGGAATTTTTGTGGAAGGTGTTTGAGGGGTAAACTGCAGGAAGTGATCTAGTACAGCTTTCCATGCTGAAAGATCTTGCTGCAGAGTGCAGAGTTGGTACTGAGTCATTTGACTAGTACTTTGTTGTTTGCTCCACCTAGTCCCAGCCATGGAGACCAGGAACAGGTTTAGGGGTCCCGAGAAGTCACTGTTTGAGCGCTCTCTAGGATTTGGTAGGGAGGAATGGCCTCCCAACGCTGTTGTCATCCAGCTTTAAAAACAGGTTCTACTATCTTTTAATTTCTGTGTTAAAGTTTATATCTGTGTATGAACAAATAATGAATGATTTATATGTTATGTAGTGAACTGTTAAGCTTGAAATATCTTAGTTGTTTTAGATGTTGAATCTGATCTTTGATGAAAAATAATCCTACCTGTGTTTTTCCCCATCTGGAGTAAATCAGATGGCACTCTAGCATAGGTAGTGTGTTTAAATTAATGAAGTATGATAGGAATATGAAATGAATAGAGTACTTATGTTTTTCAGAGTATTGAAATGTTTTCTTTCAGTAGATAGTTGTTTTTCCAGAAAGAATACTAATCTGTTTCGTAGAGTTGTTGTTAGAGCTAGACTGTGTATTTAGAATATTAGAAAAAGAACAGAATCATATTATTTTACTAATAGCACTAGATTCAAGTATGTAGTTCATTCTTTTACACAACACCTTCTTTATAAACTATACATCTACACTAGAACAGAAGGAATAGAAATATCAGTTGAATGCTTAATATTTATGTTAAGTAAAGATGCAAATATAGTTCTGTTAGTTTATTTCTTTTCCTACTAATGATAGCTAATTTACCTGCAACTATCTAAACTTTAAGTAAGGATAGGTTACTTAACTAAATTCTGAAGATAAACTAATTTGAGATAAGGAATATCATAATTAAGAACTTAATAACCCTTATAGTATTATTTATCTTAGAATTAAAATAATGAACAAATAGTAGTAACCTATGCATAAAGTATTATTGATAAAAACTATCCTTACACACTTACAGACAAATTAGATGTAAGGAGTATTGACAGGATGAAAGTTCTTATTTCTTTCACCAAGTTAACAAAATAATCTCATTAAATAAACTAAATGATTATAGACTGTTCTCAGTCTTATTTAATAATATATATATGTAAAAATAAACTCAAGAGAATACAGTATTTACAAACAATATTATTATTAACACAAACAATATTTATTGTTTACAAATCAAAAGAAATTCTTTTACAAACTGGAATAATTGATAAAAGAAGGACATAGATTTATTCTAAAAACCCTAACCTAGAATTCTTTAAACCATAATTTAGTTCTTTTAAACCATTAAAGAACCAACTAAATTCATTTCACAGGAAATAAATATAGTACTGAAAAATATAAACAAAATGTATACTTCTAAAAGAAAATGTGTCTTATTATTTTACTAACAGGGTGTACCTGTGAAAATGAAAGACATGGTTAAAACCCTTATAATTATTACAATTACAATTAGCAAAACATTGAAGTAATAAACCAAATTTATTAAATTATGTAACCATTAAATAACCAGGTTAATATAATTTACTCACAGTCCTTTAAGGACAAACAAAAAGACTATAATTATTATAAAATGGAATAATCCATTTCAAAACGAGGGTTTCCACAGGATAGAACCTAATTCATAACTCTAATTAAAAACAAGCAAGAATTAAATTATGACTATAAGTATTGGTCTCAAAACTTTAATTATAAACCCTTACAAAGTATTCAAACAGAGTACAAAAACTCGACTTACTGTCAAGAAGGGTAAAAACCCTAAATTTTACAGAGAGCTTAATATAAAATATTTGTTAAACCAAACAAGTTTGAAGACAGAACTGTCTTTACAAAAACCATTAATTTAACTAGGCCATAAAGCCAAACATCAAACTAAATACATTGCTCAGTTAAACCGAGTCTACCGATCGACTAGCGAGGGTTTGATACTGAGTGTTACAATGAATAACCTATAAAAAAAGAAACAACATAACTCATGGCGAGTCGAGGGAGGGTTTCCCCAAACCCTGGGTGATTCCATTGACCACCCTGATACTAGTAGAGTGAAAATCCAACACTTGAACCATGGGGCTTACCCGAATCAAACCACGAGCCACGAAATTCGTTGGTGGACTGTTTATTTTCTTCACCGTGAAAGTATTCAGTGGTGAGCACCTGCAAGCAATGTAAACGACCTCTGTCAGTTAACAAATACCTATTTAAACCACGGTAACAGCAAAGAACTTACAACGAAGAAAATGAACTCTAAGTTTATTATTTACCTGTCAATGGAAACAACGAATAGCCTCATCGAAGCACTGTCACCTACAAGCTTTGGAAAATGAAGACTCAAACAGCCTGGAAGGTAAAAACCTCATGCAACAGAAAGACACAAGGACAACAAGAGAAACTGGAGCAAACAGCGAGCCACAAAGATGACGAAGGAAAGATTACACAGACATCAAGCCAAGAGCAATGATAATCTCCACAAGTTGCAGAGTAAGAACCCAGCCATTGAGAATGGCTTTTAAAACCACACACCGATGAAAAATGCAACACTGAACCAAGATACAAGACAACCAGAGCAAGGAGGACCGACGATCACCATGGAATCCAAGCAGATCAGCCTCAAGGGCCAGTGCAAACTGTGGGGAAGAATGATGAGGTTAGGGTTACGGTAGTATTTTTATATCTCCCACGCTTGGTCAGGAGACGACCATGTGGTCAGCAAATCAAACCATGCAAATGGGTCGTTCTCTATAGTGCCTGCATAAAACAAAATCTAATTATTTAATCATTGGAACAAGGTTTAACTATGATATCAACCAAATAATTGCCATGCAAATCGTTATTTTCGTGCACCATATCATATGCTAGTGTAGTGACAAGAATATCAATGTTATGGTTACGTTGACCTATCAAGGAATGTCAATTATAAACCTTAGTTTAAAGCCCAAAAATCATTCATGCATAAGACTCATTCCACTATAAACCTTATGTTATTATATTACAATATCACAATTGCGATTTGAATGGTTTCATTTCTTTCCTCTAAACGTTGTTTTATTTATAAGATAGAAATCAAATAATTCATGTCTTATTTATAGATAGAGATCAATGTTTTAGGTATTTACTATAGATAAGAGATCAATGTTTTATGGAAGAGCTCATGCTAATCAACCATCAACCATCAACCATAGTTTTCTTTTGTACAAAGATTTTAGTTTATAGATGGTAAATCTCTTATACAAAGACTTCACAAGTTATAATTTTTATAAATGGCATAATGTAATAGTTGAGAGGATTATAAACTCTAATTTAAATACATTTATGATCATGAACTAATTATAGACTGAATGTCTATCAAACAAACAGATTATGCATGTCTATAAGACTTACATGAACTAATAACTCAAATGGTAACATAATTTTGAAGTGGTACAAAACTCATTGTAAGAACACTTTTATGAAACTCTGTTACATAGTTCAAAGAGACGATACTTTGATGGATTGTGGTTACGACTCAAACTAGAAGTTACTAAAGATTCACCAGGTCAATTGGGTAGTAAAGTAGCTATAAACTAAACAAGATAACTAGAATAGGAATGATTCTATTGAATCTAGAAATTACTAGAACCATAGGGTTCGACATGAAAATAAAATATAGGCAAACCATGATCTCATGTAGGAAGGCATTATGGTTTTCAGTTTGCACATTCGAACTTATACTGTCCAAAGGTTAATAGGCTGTAAGTTATCTCGCAGAAGCAAAATGTGGGACAGTCGTTACACAGATAAGAAAATGTATTAATTTATAAATACTGACAAAACAATCATTATATCATTGCAAATTACTTAGGCTAAAGTAGAAGTACTTGTATCTGAGATTCTAATTCTTAGAGTCGCAAACATATTCTTTTGTCGCTACTTACTTCTAAACTTTATTACAAGAAAAACTGAAGGAATCCAAATGGTTTTACCTTATAGAAGCTGTTTAGAGTTTAACAGCTTGATTACTAAGCTTTTTAATTGCAAATAAAATACTGCTGATACTTTAAAGAACTTTTAATACATACTCGTTTGATCATACCTGTAAACCTGTAAGAACCAATATTCATCTGTGTTAGCACGATTGCTAAGTAAGCCCTGAATTCAAAAGTTAAATTCCACCTACTTGACATGAAAAGACTCATCAGAAAACTGAAGTAAAAAAATACGCAAGAAGACTTTATTCTTGTTACAAAAAAATGAACTGTTGAGTTAATATATTTAAGATTTAGTGAAACTGATTACTTGACTGTTTCCTTTATTGCAAACCATTAGCTGTTAGTAGACCGCAGGTTTTAGCATTTATTGTTATCTCAAAATTTTAAATTTTTGTGAAAATTTGGGGTTTTGACATAAGAGTTGGATCAAATTGAGAATAATCAAATTTGGGAACTTTTCCCAAGACCTAAAAGCAAGAATATTGTAGGGAAAAAATGGGTCTTCAAAAAAAAGTTCAATGAAGATGGTCAAGTGATAAGAAACAAAGCAATACTAGTGTGTAAGGGATATTCTCAAGTAGAAGGAATTGACATTGAAGAAACCTTTTCCCCTGTAGAAATACTTGCACTAATAAAAATGTTTTTGGCATATGCATGTGATAGAAACTTCAAAGTATATCAAACGTATGTGAAGTATGCATTTTTGAATGCGAAGCTAGAATATTAAGTCTATATTGAACAACCTGAAGGTTTCCTCTTATCAGAAAATAATGACTATGTTTGCAAACTAAAGAAGACACTCTATGGTCTCAAATAAGCCCCAAGGGCATAGTTTTCAAGACTATATAGATACTTGAAGAAACACAGATATAAAAGAGGGCTCACTGATAGTAATCTCTACATAAAGTTTGAATATAATAATATGATCATTGTTATTATTTATGTGGATGGTATTATATTTGGAAGCGATCTACAAATTCTAAGTGAAAAGTTTTCATGTGAAATGAAGAAGGAGCTTGAAATATCAAATGTTGGGTGAACTAAAATTATTCTTGGGATTACATGTTTCTCAATCAGACAAAGGGATCTTCGTCACTAAAACAAAGTACATTAAAGACATGCTTAAGAAGTTTAAGTTGGAAAATTCTAAGCCTGTTAGTATACCTATGGTCACTGGTTGTAATTTAAGTGAGGATGATGAGTCGCTGGAAATAGATCATACCATATATAGATCTATGATAGGAATCCCGCTATATGTGACAACTACAAGACCAGACATGATGTAAGTTGTAGGATTGTTTGCTAGATTCCAATTAGCTCCTAAAAAAACATACTTGAAAATAATGAAACGAATTCTAAGATATTTGAAAGGTATTATAGAGTATGTTTTATGGAACCAAATAGGTGAAGACTTAAGTTTAAAAACATTCAATGATGTAGATTGGGAAGGAAGTGTTGATGACTGAAAGAGTACCAGTGGAACAACATTATACTTGGGAAACGGTTTGACATCATGGCTAATAAAGAACCAATCCTCCATTGCACTATCTAGAACAAAACATGAATACATTGTTGTTGCATCATGTTGCACTCAAGTAATTTAGATGAAATAGACATGGGAAGACTTACTTGTAAATTGTGATAAATTATGACAATACCAGTGCCATAAACATATCAAAAAAACTTGTTATTCACCCCAAGACAAAGAACATCCCTATAAAATATTACTTTTTGAGGAATCAAGTATCGCAGAAGGTGGTGAAACTAGAATATGTTGATACAAGGGAACTACCCAAAGAAGCATTTGAGCATCTTAGAAAAAAGTTGGGAGTAATTTTCCTACAATAGATATATAAAAAAAAGAAAAAAGGGAATTATGTCAGGGGGAGGCATGTTGACTGGGGGAGATGTCAAAAGGAGACCTTTGTCATTAATGTCAAATGGGGAGAAACTTGAAGAGTTGTTTCCGTCAATGCCAAAGGGGGAGAATGTTGAGTATGGGTTCCATTGATGTCAAAAGAGTTCATTAATGACAAAGGAAATAACATGACATGTATGATGATGTGACATTTGTGATTAGGTTCCAAAGTCATATGGTGATTTTCTAGTGCTCTCATGAGGTCATTTTTAAAATTTCACACCATTTTGTAAAAGTATGGAAACATGCAAAAATTCTTGCTGAAACTCTGGAAGTTGACTAAGTATAGGAAAATCATAGTTCATAAATGACAAAGGAATAATAAAGGAAGTGGGGACATGGCATGTGGCATGTGTGATGAGGATGCAGAGTCATATGATGGTGCTCTAATCATATCATGAAGCCATTGTTACAATTTGAAACCATTATGTAAAAGTATGGCAACTCGCTGAAACTCTTGCTGAAACTTGGAAAATTTGACGAACTATAAATTCTTCTTTATTTGCCTAAGGGGCCTTTGTAAAATACATGCCATCTTCTTTATTTGATGAATTAAATGATTATCAAGATATAGAAATCTAGATTGTTGTATTGTGCATATATTCATATTATTGGTTTGTCAAGCCACTCTCTGGAGGTGAAGTTATTAGTCTGCCAAAATTTCTTTTTAGCATGATTTGCAATGTTTCAGTTCTAGTAAGTCTGCTTAAGTGGCCTCAGTAAAATGCCCTCCATATTTTATAGGATAAAGATAAAAATTATATGAGACCATCAGGGTTTATCTTGTTGATGTGTGCATATGACCATGGCCTCAGTTCCCATAAAACATGCTTGAATAAAAAGTTACAGGTATGTCAAAATGAGGTTTCAGACTATTTTGGAAAATTTGCCCAAAATTGACCAAGTATTGAAAAACTGGTCTAAGTTGCCTTAATAAAATGCTCACCATATTTTGTAGGAAACTAAAAAAAGTAATATGACACCTTTAGGATTTATCTTGTTGATGTGTTCATTTGACCATGGCCTTATTTCTCCTAAAAGGTGCTTGAAGACAAAGTTATAGCTCTGCCAAATAGGGCTTTAGGCTGTTTTGCACCAGTTCATGAAAATGCAAGTTTCCATAATGAACATACGCATTGGTGAAAAGTTTTTAATGAAGGGACACAATGATGAAAAGACACATAGGTTCAAAGACATGATGAAATAAGTATTTAGACAAGAGTTCGAAGTGGAAGAAAGATGTCTCAACAATCTGGATCAATGTAACAGCAAGAGAAGATAGAGAACAATGAAATGAAGAATAATCATAAACAAAATTGAAGAAAATGATCAGATTAGGATAGTAGGGTGGTGTTAGGGAACACTGTAATCCTGCAAGGGGGTTGTATCCTCCTTCCAGTAGTGGATGGAAAACGACATGTTGTAGCATACTTGTCTATTGGAATAGGCATACACCAGGGTGTTGTAGCATCCTTCAGTTGTCGCTGAAAAACTTGGGGATTGGTGTCTCTAGCAAGTTGTAGCTTGCACAAAAAATTGTAAATATAATTTTGCATTTATAAAAAGTGTTTGTGGTTTTCCCAATTGGGTTAATGAAGAAGAATATAATTATGATGGTGGAACTGAAAAATAATATCTTTCTTAAAAATTACTCATGAACTAGAAGAGAACCCTAAAATTAGCATTATAAGGGATCATATACTCGGGGGGAGTTTGATGCAGATGGGAACCCCAAAAAACCATTATCCCATCCGCTTCCACAGGATTTATCTTGATCTACATTTAGCAAACTCTAAATTTGGCTTCTTGTCTAAATATTTCTTCTCTCGTAACTCTATTATGCAGCTCTGCTTCCATAGGTTCAATTCCGCAAATAGGTTTCCACAAAATTGCTTTTCCGCAATTCTCTTTCCGCAAGACAATTCCTTCCGCAATACAAATTTCCGCAAATCTGTGTTTCTGCAACACCTTTTCATAAGCTCCTTTCCACAACAGAGTTTTCACAACTCTGTTTTCGCATTCGCAGATTGCAGAAATTCCCAAATTCCAAATTTAACTTCCACAATTATGCGGCTGCAACACTCCTTTTTGCAATCGGATTGTGGATTGCAGATCCAACTTTTCTAGAAGTTGAACTTCCGCAATTTCCCTCCCGCAATTCATTTTCTGCAACTCTTTACAACCGTTGATTTCATGCGGCTTCCTTCCTGACCATTGATCTGAGATCGGATGCGGATCTCATCTTATCTTTGCGGATCCTTTATCTTTCTTACACATTTCTCTTGCAGAATTATTTTGGAGTGTTATATCTCTTGTGCCTTTCATCTCATCCATTTATCAGCTATCTCCAATGAAACTTCACTTATCCTTGCTGATTTCTTCCTCAACCATAGATCTATTCCTACGATGATCTCAACCATTCAACCTGTGCAAACTTAAACCTTAATTATTATCAATCCTTTCATTGATAGATTCGCAGATCCCGAACCTGCAACAAGGTTAATTTGAGATAAAATCCATTCGCGAATTCTTGATAATCAAATTATTCCTTTAATTGATCAGAGAATCGATCAATTAATCTCTATTTTACTCACTTTCATAAACCCTAAATTCACACACAAGCTTATCAGTCATTAACACAAAATATAACCAAACATTCAATTCATGAAGCCAAGCACTCAGAAAGAATTGAATTTACACACACATAGATTATGCCGAAATAGGATTTTTTCATTCACATGCTGAAACTATACATACAAATTTGTTTCAGAACCTGTGTTTTGATTTCCTTAGGCTCGATACATCTTTAATTGGCCTTTGTTGAGCCAGATTTACTCTGTTCTAGATACTTCTCCTTCTCATATCTGTCTATCTCTGTTTCTCCTATATCCTCTCTCCTATCTATGCCTCACAAGCTTACACACACACACACACACACACACACACACACACACACACACACACATATACAATAATATTCATGAACCATTCCGGTTCAGATCCATAATCCACTCAACAATCCCTAATCTTCTTCTAACTAATCCTAATTACAACAAATCCTCTAACCTATCCTATGACTTGCTACCATTAGACGAGGGCTTTGTTACGATGACTCATCAATTGACCCAATGACTCACTCATCGTCTTAATGACTCACTATCTATATAGAATCAAATAAAACATAGGTTTATTTACAATGTGATGGTTCAAAGACCATCAATTCAGAATTGAAGACCCCTTCTAAGCCCTATCCAACATTTAACTTGGAATTTGAATGGAGAGCAGGATGCTCCTGCATCAGAATCCCCAGGAAGAAAGAAATATGACCTTCCAGTCATAACCTTCTATCTTTAGTATGCCTGGATCCCATGCTTTATTCTGTAGCAGATCATCCATATTATTATGTAGGTTTTTATTTTTCATCTTCAGTTCTCCTCGTTTCCAAATTTTATGTTGCAATGTTCCACTAGCTTTGGTTCTGCCATCTCCTTCTGTCATATGTATTTTCTTGCTGCTTTACTTCGTTGCTCTGCTGGTGAAAATATTCATTCTTTCCTCATGCCTTCTTTGAGACATATTCACCATCAACAACCTTAATTCTTCAATCTCCATGCCCAGTCTATCCTTTGGCTAGTACACCTGCATCTTATTTTCTTGAAATTGATACTATCCTCTTGAATCTCTGCTTCTATCCACTAAATTATAAAATAATTCAGTGCTTTTATCTATTTTTTTCTCTTTTCCAATGATGTCATCAAACATTAAGCAACCACTTTTATCAACCCTTCGATTGATCAAGCAAGCTTCTAACATTTCTAACTCTTCATCATAATTTTTGAAGTTAGAAAACTTCCCTTTGTCTTCATTAACCAACTCTGCAACAGTAATTTATTTGAGGTACTGATCATCCTCTTAAGACACTATAGTCTCTTCATGTGTCATGACAAATTTCTTCCCCAGTCTGTCAGCAACACCACTATCCAAATATGCAAGTGTTCTCTCTGGTTTATCTCTACGAGACCATGTCATCTTGTTCTTCAATTCCAAAACAATCTTCTTGCTTTGATCCATGTCAAGAGTACATGGATACTCGTATTTTTCTTCAATTACCTCTGTGGAAACCTTATAAGGTTCAACACATGTTTTTCTAGTAGATACACACAATTCATTAATTTCAAAACATCTCCCATTGACTTTCTTATCAGCATATTCTTCTGCTGGTCCGAACTCTCCCGAAAGTTCATGAGACTTTCAACTAGTCCCTCATCTGTACCATCTTTTTCTAAGATGACTTTATGTTCTGCTTCAAAATAGTTAACATATTCTTCTGTCAATGGTCCAATTTTGATTTTTCCTTTTTTTATTAAAGCATCCATCCTATGCTTCACAACCTGCATAGACACATCTTTTAAGTGTTATTCAATACGTACAGTCATACACCAATAATCAATTTAAAAAACATGAGACTCTGAATTCCCTCTTGATATTTCCTCTGTAATCCCCCTGTTGTGTTGTTCTAAACACAACATCAATCTGTCACCATCACCTATTTATCCAATGGTCTTATACACATGCTGTATAGACTCTTCAACTCTCTCCTTCATCAGGATACAATCTTGATTTTGTCTTGTAGAAATGTCTTTTCTCATTTATTTTTATTCCTTGATCTTCTAATCTTCAACTGACTGTGTTCCTCCATCACACAACTCACTAATGAGTTATTTCTGCTGCAATGCTTCAGAACTTTCTTCATTTGAGAGACTTTCTTCATCATATATGGCTTCCTCAAATTTTAAGATAGTTTCAAAAGACTGTCCATCATCTGCAAGAAACCTGCAATCATAAACAAATGATTAGTCTCAAAAACATAAGACCCTTTGGTCTCATTTGACCTCAAAGTCATCTCCTGCATAAATAGATCTGTGTTCTTTACAGAATTAATGAGTCTCTCAATTGGCCTCCCTTTTTCTGCTTGATCATCCTCTCCAAGCAAAGGACCCTGTTCAGGTTCACAGTATGAAACTTCCATCTCAGACTCAGGGTCTCTGAGTTCTTCTTTCAATATAGCATACATCTTTCGCCTTAGATTCACCTGCGGTGATTTCCATCTTACATTCCTTTTCCTCATTACCCAACCATACCTCTAGGTTTCTTCTGCAACTTCTTGTATATGTTTCTCGAAGCACCAAATGTCTCTTGCTAACTCTAACAACTCCCTGTTAAATTATTCTTGACTTTCTTTCTTATTTCTTTTGTTGTGACTTTCCTCCAAACCCCTGCAATGACCTTTAGTAGTCATTGTTTCTATCTCCCTCTCTTTTGTGAACTTCATCCTATCCACTTGTTGTAACAAATGATCAGAATTTGTTACAATAGGAGGACATCTTCTAACAGCCTCTTAGGTGGCATATTGGATGCGGCTTGTATGAAACGGCCAGACAACGAAACGTGGAACGTGGGACGAAAAAAGGCACAAGAGTACCCCATACTCTCGTCTGGCGGATGATGACTGTACAGAATTCTTTCAGAGAAGTGATAGTTAGGATGGGTGTGCAACACCTAGAAAATCACTTGTGCATTGTCATCGTTACTTTTACTGGTGTGTTTTGAGCTTGGCTAACCCATATTGGTGGATAATTCTCCATGCATCGAGACTAGGTAGAGGTGCAACAACCATGTCATAAGCTTGCACCTTTAGTTCCATCGCTTATGGGTATGAGGCCCTGGGGACCTTGGAGCACATGGCTTTAAAGTCAAACCATAACTCGAAATCATTGGCCAACTTGTCAAAAATGACCTTCCCCAACAACGCTTGTTGCATATCCCTGAATTTGCTATGATCCAATCGACACTTTACTAGACACTCCTTATAATCCTTCTGAGACAGTAAAGGACCCATCTCTTCCTAGAGAAAGGGGAGCCCTCTATTCGTTAATGGTCTGAACAGCTTAACGACCTCTGAAATTTTGTGCTCAGTGACCTCCATTTTGGCCTGCACTATCTCCATCATCCTGTGTTTAGCTATCGCCTTTCTAGCTTCAGAGACAACAACGACCCTATTTTGAAGACCGTAACTGCTAGAGGCTTCGTCTGACAAGGAGCTCAGGAATGTTATGGAACTTTCTGTGGTCTCCAAAGGTTTTTTGTTCACTTCAACCCCTACTATCTGGTCTTGTTTTCTGGCTTCGCTCATAGCGAATTCCAGGTCTTCAATAACATTGCGATAGGGTCGAAACTTGTCGTCTTCTATGATGATTTGGTCCCATATCAGATTCTTAACACCTTGCAAGGAAAGTTTGCCGATCACTTGCTGGCTCAACTTATCATTTTGTTGAGTCAGTTCTCGACACTTGTCCTCGGCCCTTTCTCTACCTTGTTTCTCTTTGACTCTTTCCTTTTCCAATTCCTTGAATCACTGATTCAGTTTAATGAGCTCGATATCTTTTAGGCCTATCTGGGACATTGCTTTGGAGGGGGAGTTGGTGTCTACTTCTTCAATCGTACCTGTGGACTGAATTTCCTTCTCTGTGTTCTTGCTCTAAAGCTCATTTTCCTTTATTGCTAGTCTAGCTTTTAACTCCACTTCGCTATTCCTCAAGAGTTGGACATCTGCTTCCCATTGCCTCCCCTTTTCTTCAAGCTTTAGTAGCTTAGCCTTGCAATCAGTGAGCTCAGAATTCAATGCCTCCTTCTCCTTTTTAAAGTCAGCCAATTCATCCGCTTGAGCAAGCTGGGAGCCAGGGATTCTTAACTTCTTTTTCAAAGCCTGTATCTCTTTATCTCCATCATCGAGCATTTTCTGGACCAAACTCCCTTTCTGCGTAGATCCCTCCATTCGTATAGCTTCCTTCTGTAAGTTGTTGAGTTGGGCTTTAAGTGCTTTAATCTCCACTCTCAACTTTCTTAAAAGATTAGAAGTTTTCACTTTACTCTCCTCTGATTTGGACAATTGTATGGTGGCTTTAAGTAGTCTGGTATTCAGTATGTCTCCAGTCTCTTTGTTCAGGTGTATGATGTCGTAAGTGGGGACCTTTGAGAGGCTTACATTGAGCTCTGACCCCTTGCTCCCCACTGCCAAGGCTAAGCTAAGGGTATCAGTGGTATGATCCCTTACAGTTTTTAGTGCCACATTGGGCTGAGGCAACTACGACGCTTCACGGTATAGTTCTGCTGTCTCCTCAAAGGTTTTATCATCCCTTTCTCAGTAAGACCTTAGCCAGTCCTCTTTAGATGCATGTTTGCTCAGAGTCTTCTTGTCAAATACATACTCTTGCATCTACATTTTGGACGCCTCGGGCTCCATCTGTTGCTGTATCTTTACTAAATTCTTCTTCTTTTCCTGTCCCCTTTTAGCCTACACCAATTACTGTCCAGGTTCTATTTTCTGCTTCTTGGACGTGCTGGCAGTGTCTACTTCTTCGGTGTCCATGGGCTCTGTACTCCCTCTTTTTATCGAACTTGCTGAATAGTTGACCAATGATGAGTATCCCCCTGCAATCGCAATTATAGTAGCCAAATCCTTTTGGGGAGAAATTGCTCCAGGCAGCTGCAAACTAGTGTCTTGCTCGGTGCTGGTATCCATTGGGGTAGGATTAGGGAAATCATCCCATTTCACTTTTTCTCTGAGTCCAGGCACCTCCGTGTGCTCAAAGGGCCGAGATTTGAGAGATGTTCTTCCCTTGGATATAACCTGGTGAGGATCATAATTTATTTCTTGGTGTTGGGGAAATTCCATGCCTCTGAGCAAGTTGGAGACCAGGGGCAATGCAGCCCTGTTTCTGATAGTGTATGGTCCTAATTTGCAAGGAAAAATCAAATTCGAACTCTTCTTGAATTTCAAGAAGTGTTCCTCTTCGACCATAAGTTTTTGCTGAATTAATTCCAAGTAGAAAATCCCGGGGGTTAAGAAAGTTGGTAGGATGTATGGCAGATGTACAAAGCCATACAGTCTTATGGTTGTCCCAAAATCCAAGAGGAACCAGTATCCTATATTCTTGCCTTTCTACAATTGTAGCGTCTGCCTCATTTCAGGAAATACCCTAGGCAGCCTCTCCTGAAAGAAGACTTCATATATTTCAGACATCAATTGGTTCATGAATTTACAGTAATCAATGGCCATTTCAGCAATGATTTCCAATTTTGGTACCTATAAGTATTCCTCATTATAGGCTATGAACATCCTCAACAAAAAGGACTGGAATCTGAACGTTCTGGCATCGTGGAAGTTCGCTAACTGAGAACGCATGTTCTCGGCTAAGAACTCATCAAATTTAAGGTGACAAGATTGGCTTGATTGTTCAGGAAATTTGGGTTTGGCCGGGCAAGTATCTAAGACGAATAAAAGACTCAACAATGACTTTGGGATGTATGCATCGGTATCTAGACCTACGAACTAACTGGATAGGGATATACATGATTGGGTTTCTTCTTTTAACTGGCTGAGTTCAATAGGGTAAGATAGGTCAATGGGTTCACCATCAGGCTTAGAATAGGTCTTCAGGAAGGCGTCTTTAATTTCATAAGTAGATTATCTAAAACATCGTATAAGGTCTTCTTCTCGATAGTCTTTGGATATATGGATGAATGCGACGGGGATATCCAGGGTTTTGCAAATGACAGATGCTTGAACCGGGCAGAGGATTTTAGACTTAGACCTATCCATAATAACTCCTTTAGCGACAGAGAAATTCTCTGCGCACCACTTGACAAATTCAGGGCACTTGGGGGTTTGGTTGACAAAGAAAAAATGAAAGAAAGACTTAAACACACTACAGGTATCTATACCCCGGTTCTTACGATCATCCAGTTTGCCCCTTGCGGTTTCGATAGCTTCTCCCATCAGGATGGTATCAAAAACCTCAGAGTTTACATCTAATAGGTGTTCTTCCATTCTTTGACCTGATACCTCTGGTTCTATATCATTTCTCACCCCCACTACCTCCATTGAGACAATATTCAAATAATACTGAGGGAGTATCAAGGGCCTACCTTGTTCTATAGCGTGGTCCCCTCGCTGGTGCTCTGGATGTGACTTGGATATTTCGACAGCTTCAAGGTTTCAGAAAGAATAAATCTATGCAGTTTCGTGTGGGCCTATTTATAGCTTTTTACACAATATAACCTTCGTGCATCTCTCGGGCGGCTCGTACCGTAGATTTACCCTTCACGATCTCAGATCGTAGATCTATGGGGTTCCCATTGCCACACGTGTTCTTACTTTGTGCATACATAGCTTGGCCATTGATAAGGATCAACTCCTTTCCCGACCATCGATCTGAGTGGACCACACCTCTCTTCACGTAGTGAGGTTTTGTTTCCTCTCGTGCTACTCCAAATTGCAAAATGAATCATAGCCACCAATTTGCCTTTGCTCACACTAGCACCATTGATCAAAATGGCCCATACCACTTTTTCGTAATCCGCATTTGCAATCTTCTTCCTTGTAAGTTTGGGATGCGAAATGGCTCTCAGCTGTAGATCTTCTTGTGCTCCAATCTTGACCGTTGGGTGCGTTAGAGCTTTAAACTATTTCGCAAGGCTGAAGAGCAGATTTTGGTCAGGCAGGTTTGCCATGCGAAATGATCTGATGCCGTTGATCTGCCTTCTGATAATATTCAATTGTTAATCGAGACTCCCCTTTAATGCATCCAACATTTCCTCTTAGCTTTGTTTCCCCAATCCACAGACTATCTCACTGCTGAGTGTTACCCTGCACATGCCATCAGCTCCTTCCGCTGCCTTCCCAACATTACTCGACGGGCCGGAGAACGTGAGTCACACTCATACCCAAAATTTAATTGAGTGTTAACACCTCCTGTAACAAGTCTCCACACTTGTCTATTATACCTCAACAAGCTATCTCTCCTTGAGCTTGTCCTTTTGGTATCTCTGGTTCTTCTCCTTTAGAACCTTTTGAGCATCTCCTTTTCTCTTATGTTTGGCTTATGCAGGTCCAGTTCTCTTTTGAGAACATGCACTAGTCCTATCTTTTCCAACCTCTGTTGGATCTATGGGTTCTTCCATTGCTTCCTTTTTCCTCTAGGAGTTCAAAAACTCTTCTTCATCAGGAACATAAGTGTCCTATGTACAACTCCACTTCCTTTAGTCTATTATAACATGTTAAATCCTTCCAAGGATTTCTTCTGCACTCTCCTGTGGCTAATGTCAATTTAAACCACACACTATTTGTCTGCAAGTATTTTCCCACAGTTAATTATAATCGTAACAAAACAAAAAGATCATTACCTTATTCCAATATCTAGCTGTGCTCTGATACCAATCTGATGAAGATGGGAACCCCAAAAAACCATTATCCCATCCGCTTCCCCAGGATTGAACTTGCTCTACATTTAGCAAACTCTAAATTTAGCTTCTTGTCTATATTTATTCTCTCTCAACTCTATTGCGTAGCTCCGTTTCCACAGGTTCAATTACGCAAATAGGTTGCTGCAAGCTTGCTTTCCGTAATTCTCTTTCTGAAAGAAAATTCCTTCCACAAGACAAATACCTGTAAATCTATATTTCCGCAACACCTTTTCGCAAGTTCATTTCTGCAACAGAATTTCCACAACTCTGCTTCTGCATTTGCGGATTGCGGATGGGGAAAATTCCCAAATTCTAAATTTGACTTTCACAATTATGCAGCCGCAACACTCCTTTCCACAATCGAATTGCGAATTGCAGATCCAACTTTTCTAGAAGTTGAATTTCTGCAATTTCCCTCCTGTAATTCCTTTTCCACAACTCTTTACAACCGTTGATTTCATGCAACTTCGTTCCTGACCATTGATCTGAGATCGGATGCAGATCTCATCTTATATTTGTGGATCCTTTATCTTTCTTACACCTTTCTCTTGCGAGATTCTTCTAGAGTGTTAGATCTCTTGCACCTTTGATCTCATCCATTGATCTTCTATCTCCAATGAAACTTCACTTATCCTTGTGTATTTCTTCCTCAACCGTAGATTTGTTCCTATGACGATCTCAACCATTCAACCTGTGAAAACTTAAACCTTAATTATTATCGATCCTTGCACTGATCGATCTGCAGATCCTGAACCTACAAAAAGGTTAATTTGAGATAAAATCCATTCATGAAGTCTTCATAATCAAATTATTCTTTCAATTGATCAGAGAATCAATCAATAGATCTCTGTTTTACTCACTTTCATAAACCATGAATTCACACACAAGCTTATCATTCATTAACATAGAATTTAACCAAACATTCAATTCATGAAGTCACACACTCGGACATAATTGAATTTACACACACAGAGATTATGCTGAAATAGGATTTTTCGTTCACATGCTGAAACTGTACATACAAATTTGTTTCAGAACCTACGTTCTGATCTCCTTAGGCCTGATACATATTTAGTTGGCCTTGCTTGAGCCATATTTACTCTTTTCTGGCTACTTCTCCTTCTCCTATCTGTCTATCTCTGTCTCTCCTATCTCATCTCTCCTATCTATGCCTCGTAGGCTTACACACACACACACACACACACACACACACACACACACACACACACACACACACACACACACATATATAGATATACACAACAAGATTCATGAATCATTTCGGTTCAGATCCATAATCCATTCAACAATCCCTAATCTTCTGCTAACTAATCCTAATTACAGCAAATCCTCTAACCTATCCTATGACTCGCTACCATTAGACGAGGGATTTGTTACAATGACTCATCAATTGACCCAATGACTCAATCATCCTCTTAGTGACTCACCATATATCTAGAATCAAATAAAACATAGGATTATTTACAATGTTATGGTTCAAACACCATCAATTTAGAATTGAAGACCCCTTCTAAACCTGATCCAACATTTAACTTGGAATTTGAATGGAGAGCAGGATGCTCCTGCATCATAGTTCCAGTACAAGAAGGAAACTATCATTTAATGAACAAGCCTTACTATCAGTGATGGAACCTAAGAACTTTGCAGAATCCAACAAAGATGATGATTGGATGAAGGCCATGAATGAAGAGTTGGATCAAATTGTGAAGAATCAAACTTGGGAACTTTTCCCAAGACCTAAAATCAAAGATATTGTAGGGATACAATGGGTCTTCAAAAACAAGTTCAATGAGTATGGTCAAGTGATAAGAAACAAAGAAAGATTAGTGTGTAAGGGATATGCTTAAGTGGCAGGTATTGACCTTGAAGAAACCTTTTACCCTGTAGTAAGACTTGAAGCAATCATAATGTTTTTGGCATATTCATGTTATAGAAATTTCAAAGAATATTAAATGGATGTCAAGTATGAATTTTTGAATGGGAAGCTAGAAGAGGAAGTCTACATTGAACAACCTCAAGGTTTCCTCTTATCAGAAAAGGAGGACTATGTTTGAAAAATGAATAAGGCACTTTATGATCTCAAACAAGCCCCAAGGGCATGGTTTTAAAGACTAGAAAGTTACTTGAAGCAACAAGGATATTAAAGAGGGGTCACTCATAATAATATCTACCTAAAGTTTGAAGATAAGAACATGATCATTGTTATTATTTATGTGGATGATATTATATTTGGAAGCGATCTACAAATGCTAAGTTAAAAATTTTCCTATGAAATGAAGGAGTTTGAAATGTCAATGTTGGGTGAAGTAACATTTTTCTTGGGAAGACAATTTTCTCAATCATACAAAGAGATGTTCATCACTCAAACCAAGTACATTTAAGACTTGCTTAAGATGTTTAAGTTGGAAGTTTCTAATCCTGTTAGTACATCTATAGTCACTGGTTGTAATTTAAGTAAGGATGATGAGTTGATGGAAATAGTTCATACCATGTATATATCTATGATAGGAATCCTGCTATATGTGACATCTACAAGATTGGATGTGATGTAAGTTGTAGGATTGGTTGCTAGATTCCAATCAGATCCCAAATAAATACATGTGATAGTAGTGAAAATAATTCTTAGATATTTGAAAGGTACTATAGAGTATGGTTTATGGAACCCAAGAGGTCAAGACTTCACGTTAAAAGCATTCACTGATGCATATTGGGAAAGAAGTGTTGATGACCGAAAGAGTACCAATGGAGAAGCATTCTACTTGGGATACTGTTTGGCATGATGGATAAGCAAGAAACAATCCTCCATTGCATTATCTACAACAGAAGATGAATACATTGATGCTGCATCATGTTGCACTCAAGTAATTTGGATGAAACAAACATTGTAAGATTTACTTGTAAAGTATGAGCATCCAATAGTGATAAATTGTGACAATACCAGTGGCATAAACATATCAAAAAACCCTGTTATGCACTCCAAGACAAACAACATCCCTTAAAAATATCACTTTTTCAGGGATCAAGTATCACATAAGGTGGTGAAACTAGAATATGTTGATACATGGGAACAAATAGCTGATATCTTCACTAAGCCACAACCCAAAGAATCATTTGAACATCTTAGACAAAAGTTGTGAGTAATCTAGCTACAATATCTCTATCTATATCTATATCTATCTATCTATCTATCTATCTATCTATCTATATATATATAAAGGCATTAGGTCAGGGGGAGATGTCAAAAGGAGACCTTTGCCATTAATGTCAAAAGGGGAGAAAATTGAATATTTGTTTCCTTCAATGTGAAATGGGGAAAATGTTGAGTATGGTTGCCATTGAAGTCAAAAGAGTTCATTAATGAAAAAGGAAATGACATGAAATATATGATGACGTGACATGTGTGATGAGGTTGCAAATTCATATGATGATGTTATAGTGCTCTCATGAAGTCATTTTTACAATTTGACACCATTTTGTAAAAGTTTGGGAACTTGTTGAAACTCTGAAAATTGACTAAGTATAGGAAAATTAGAGTTCATTAATGACAAAGGAATACCAAAGGAAGTGATGACATAACATGTGGCATGTGTGTTGAGGTTGAAAATTCATATGATGGAGTTCTAGTCCTCTCATGAATTCATTGTTACAATTTTAAACTATTATGTAAAAGTATGGAAACTTGCCGAAACTCTAAAAATTTGACCAAGTATGAATTCTTCTTAATCTTTCCAGGGGGCCTCTGTAAAATACATGGCATCTTATGTATTTGATAAATTAAATGATTATGAGGATATAAACATCTATATTGTTGTCTTGTGCATCTAACCATATGATTTGTTTGTCAAGAAAATATCTAAAGGTGAATTTATTAGTCTGCCAAAAGTTCTTTTTGGCATGATTTGCACTGTAACAGTTTTGGTAAATCTTCCTAAGTGGCCTCAGTAAAATGCCCACCATAGTTTTTAGGATACCTATAAAAATTATATGAGACGATCATGATTTATCTTGTTGATTTGTGCATCTAAAAATGGTATCATTTCCCCTAAAACCTGCTTGAATAAAATGTTACAGGTTTGCCAAAATGAGGTTTTAGTCTATTTTGAGAAATTTGCTGAAAATTGACCGAGTATTGAAAAATCAGTCTAAGTTGCCTTAGTAAAATGCCTGCCTTATTTTTTAGGAAACTAATAAAAATAATTTGAGACCATCAAGATGTAGCTTGTTGATGTGTGCATCTGACCATGGTCTTATTTCTCCTAAAAGGTTCTTAAATACAAAGTTATAGGTATTCCAGAACAGGGTTTCAGGTTTTTTTTTACCAGTTCATGAAAATTCACGTTTCCATAATGAAGATACGCATTGGTGAAAAGGTTTTAATGAAGTGTAGGTGAAAAGGTTTCTAGAACAGGGTTTCAGGTTTTTTCTTACTAGTTCATGAAAATTCACATTTCCATAATGAAGATGTGCATTGGTGAAAATGTTTTAATGATGAAAATACACAATGATTCAAACACCATGATGTTCAAGAAGTATTTAAACAAGAGTTCTAAGTGGAAAAAAGATGTCTCAATAATCCAAATCAATGTAACCACAAGAGAAGAAAGAGGCCAATGAAGTGAAGAATAATCAGAAATAGAATTGAAGAAAAGGATCAAATTATGGTGGATGGGTGGTGCTAGGGTAGGATGCAAACCTGCAAGGGGGTTGTAGCCTCCTTCCAGTAGTGGCTGGAAAACAGGGTGTTGTAGCATCCTTGTCTGTTGGAGCAGGCATAAACCAGGGTGTTGTAGAATCCTTCAGTTGTAGTTGAAAAACTTGGGGATTGGTGTCTCCAACAAGTTGTAGGTTGCAAAAAAAATTGTAAATATAATTTTGTAGTTATAAAAAGTGTTTTCGGTTTTTCCAATTGGGATTTCATGATAAATGTTGTGTTATGTGTATCTTTTTTATTCCGTGTTTTAGTGAATAAGTAAAAATTGTTTTTAAATTGTTAACATTTATCAATATTGATCCACCCCCCTTCTCAATATTGTCCAATATTCCAACAACAAGGTCAACACTTTTGATGTTCATTAAGGAGGGGACATGGCACTCTTTTCTTCTTCTTAAGCTCATGGGTTCTCCAACTGGGATCAACCACCTCTAAATATATCTACCTCTAAGAAATGTGACAATCATGTTCGATGGGAACGACTCCATTTATCCATGAAATCAACCCTCCACTACCCACAATTTCTTCTAAGTTGCATGACCTCCTCTAAGAAAATATTTGAACCCTTAATATATCCATGAACCCACAACAATATAGATCAGCTTCCTTCCAGCCCCAATGATATCACACCCCCTCAAATGATGGATTGATCTTTTTCTTCAAGTGCCATGATTTCCATGCAAGTAGCTCGCGAGTTTCCATGACCCTCCTAGTTTAATTGTGGTTCTTCTCCTAGGCTCACAAACCCTCCTCAACCAAATGACCTTTCTTCAAGAATTATGGCCCATGCAAAACTCGACTCTCCTATTGTTCATGATTTAGCTCAATGATTCTCCTGTCCTCCTCAAGGAATGACTCAACCTTTCTCTAGTAGTTCCATGATATCCTCTAGATGCCATGGTTGAGCGACAAAGATGAACTCGACCCTATTGGAAAATAACCCATGAAAATATTCTACTCACAAAGTTAAAGGTAAATCACTAAATGGATCTCAGATGGAAACCCTGAAAATATTTTCCCTCAAGATGACAAAATCTCTAGCTCTGATAGCACATCAATATCCCTGATGAAAATATAGGAATTATGGTAGTTTTTGGTTTTGTGATTTAACAAACACTTTTCAAACATAAATTCCTTTAACACCTTTGTGTTCTTAATAAAATATTTCATCAAATATTTTGTAAACATTCCAAGTACACACAAATAAGAGGAACAATAATGAAATTTTATTATGAATGATAGACGAAAATAATACAACTATATAATGGCTTCTCTAGTAGCTACAATGCTCTCATAACAAACATTAATAATGACACTTGGAAATGATGGCCATTAATCTTTTTCTGTTGTGTGTTCTTCCTCAAACTGTACAAGGGTTAGCTCCTTCCCTCAAACTCTCTCTAAGATCAATTCAAACCAAAATATGAAGTTCAAGTGAAGTCCTGAATGAATTCTCATCCTTGTCTAGTTAGGGTGGATATGTTGAACAACCGAAACCAAACCAACAATGAGGGTTTCAAACCCTAACTAAAACTCTAGAAAAATGGCTAGACAATCACAAGAAATCAATATCAAATCAATATATCCATAATGGATGAGTGGCTTCTCTTTTATCTTATTTTTGAGTCCCATAATATGGGTCATCCAATACCATCCACTAAAAATATCCCCTTTTTAATTGAATTCCACCTTAATACTATAACAATTTTAGGCTTAAGTGTCATCTAATAACTCCCTAGAATGATCACTTGGAAAACGACATCATATCTATCTTGTTATGGTGACAACCTACTGGGTTAACCTAAAAAATTAATCATTTTATGGACGGGAAAACAAATTTCATCAAGTATTGTTGCATAAATCATGTATTTGTTATACCAAAATCCTGTCACCATCATGTGATAAGACCTTTGACATACATACTTGCCTTGAATCCCAACACTTGGAGTGGAAACCCATGCTAAATGTCAATCTTCCATGAAAATTCCCAGCACAACGCTTTGCCCTTTGTCCAAGAGCGGTACCTTGTTCACACCTCCTATCCCTTGTTGTACACAAGCGGTACCACTTCTTATGGCCCTCAGTCCATAAGTGTTTCTTACCAGAACCGCTCTGTCATTGAATGAGAAATGCGATACCCTGGGTAAAAAGGGAAAAAGAGAAGTTTCTAGAGGCTTCTAGATGATAATCCTTGTGTCCTCCCTTATCCCTATCATTGTGGTTCAGTTGAGCTTGAGATCCCTCATCCTAGGATCCTAGAGGCCACCTCATCTACTAATCTCTCAACCATCCCTATCCATTGAGCCTTATAAATACAAGCTCATATCCATGGTTGAGGGGAGAACTATGAAGGTATTGTTATGCTGTTGGATTGATCACTTGGCCCAAGACCATTTGAAGAGAATAGAGAGCTAGAGTCGAAGCTTATGGGGATGAGAATTCTTGGTTTCATGGAGATGCATGTCAACACTAAGGCTTGGTTGTAAACTTATCCATATTTTTATCTTAGTGCAAAGTTGATTTTTGTCCCACATTACTGTTGTTGTTTTATTTCGCATGTATATGTTGTTAGATTCCTTAGTCACTAACATGGATCAGTAGATTATATTTTGGTAGCTTTGATGTGTTTGTGTGTTTGATCTGATTGCAGGTACACAGGGTTACTATCGAAGCATCACATTCCAGGTATCTACGGTATCCAGGGAGGGTCTTGAACCTTTGTCGTTCATTTGTTTTGGATCTGAATCATTCAGACCAGTGGAACACCTTGCTATCCGCAGGAGGCGAAATATTCCAGCTAACAGTATGAGGAATCGTATGTCTTCTATTGTTTTTTTTTCTTTGTTTACCAATCATTTTTTTGGTTGATTTTTCACTGCAAAGACCACCTTTGCATTTACAGTTGACAAAATTATTTTTCATTTTTGAGACAGTACTACATTCAAGCATATAGTGTTGATTAGCAATGGATATCAAGCACTTGAGGTTGTATTTGGAGTGTTGATTTGTAAGTGCGAAGAACGTACTTGTTGATTTGTAAGTGTGAAGGACACTATAATTACTTCTGTGTATGCACTTTAAATTACAAATCCAAAATATGATTTGTACTATAAACATGTCTGAATACAATGATTCAATTTTAAGGATCACATGCACACGAAGGCCATGATTTTCCTTACCAACATCATTTTATATTTTAGTGTGTTTCTTGAATTAAAACATTGATTTTGAAAATATGCCACAACATCACTTAGAGAAAATAAATATTTTAAAACAAGAAACTTGTAAGCTATTCTTTACATGAAAAATGGAAATGGAAAAAGTTTCTAATACGGATCACTTAATGCCATGTTACATTAATTCCAATTGTAGCAATAGGTAAAAACTACTAACATAAACTATGGGAAATTATTTTAATAATGTGTAATCTATTTTCATAGATTCATTTGAATTTGATAACTTTTCAAACAAGCTATAGGTTGATAACAAATTTATAAACACTTCATCCTTTGATTTGTGGAAACTTTTTAGGTAGAATGACTTGGGTTGACATTTATCTGTGCATATGTGAAAAACTTAGCAATAAATTAGAGATTGCATAATCATAATAAGTATAAATAAAAGTTCAAAAGAGATTGCTCATATGCACACTCTATTTCCAATACAATGTTTCTACACATTTTAGCAAGGATCAATAACTTATGGAATAGTGTTGTTGTTCATTTCATGTATGGTACAACTATAGAGATAGATATCACAAAGGTTAAAAGAGTTCAAATCATTATTTATTGTTCAAGATCCAAAAAACATAAATAACAAATGTAAATGAGTGTTTTTCCAAATGTGCTAGCAAACAAGATGACTTAATCCCCTTTGACGTACTCCACATTAATCACCCAATTAGATACTTGTGTCATTAATGTGTTGTGCATATCAATATAATTCTCTAAGAACGACCGATACGCTAGGTTGAACAAAGAAGTCATGATTTATTCTCAATAAAACATTTATGACAACTGCCAATTTCCTTCAATCTCATCATCATCATCATCATGTTTTCATGGTCATCATCAGCATCAACGTCATCATCGTCATCATCGTCATTTTGATCATCATCATCATCGTCGTCATTGTAATTGTCATCATCACATAAAACATCATCAACAAAGTCATCATCATCATCATCATCTTCATCATAGTTGTCATCATCGACATCATCATTGTCATTGTCATTGAGATCATCATTGTCATTGTCATCGTCATTATGAACATGGTCTATGATATCCATAATTCGATAACATGGCCTAAGACATTCCATTTTTGTCCGTGCATCATGTCCTCATTGTCAATGTCATCATCATTGTCATCACCATCATCATTTTCATTTTTGTCTTCATTGTCATCATCATCATCATCATCATCAACATTGTTTTTCATCATCGTGATTAACATATAATCACATCATCATTAATGTCATAAACATCATCATCATCATCATCATCAACATCACCATTCATGAAATTATCATTGGCATTGTCATTGTCATCATCACTATCATCATCATCAACAACATAATTATCATCAATGTCATCATCCTCATCCTCACCATCATTGTCATTCTCTTGATCTTCATCATTATCATTATCATCACTGACATACTAATCTTCCTATTCCTCCTCATCATCTCGATTGAATCACATCATCACCAAAATCATTATTGTCATTATCATCATCTTCATTTCATCATCATCCTCATCCATGACATTGTCATTGTCATAATCATAACGAAAACTATGATGATAACAATGACCGATATTTATTTTGATTTTGATGATGATGGTGATGAAAATATCATCAAGGTCGTGATGATGATTCTTCAACATCACTGAGATCAACACAATGATCATTGCCATCATTATCATCATCATCGAAATAGTCATTGTTTTCATCATATTCATATAGACACATCATTGTCATAATAATCATTATCATCATCATTGTTGATGCCATCATCATCATCTTGGGCATCATTATCATCATCATTAATGTAATTTTCATATCCATCATCATCATTCATGTAATTATTGATGATGGTGAACTAGATGACGGTGACAATAATGACGACGACGATAACTGCTTAGATGACAATGATGGAGATAATGATTATGATGATGTAAATGATGGCATGTTAAAAATTGGGAATATTCACTAAGGTCAATAGCATAGTCAGAGTCATCATCATTAGCATCATCATCATTTTCATTGTCATTGTAAGCATCATCATTGTCATCATCATAATCAACATTCATGTAATCATCATTGTCATTATCATCGTTTTCATCATCATCATCATCATCATCATCATCATCATCATCATGATTATCAAAACTATCATCAGTTTTCCATCAAATCAAGTTATGAATCCCATCATTAGTTTTAACCCCATCAACCGAGAATGATTTTTGGGTTGATATTTTGAAATCGACCTAATTGTTGGTGCTAAACGAGACACATAATGCACCTAGTTTTGCACCTAGAAAACCTAACACAAGGATAATTTAAATGTAATTGATTTGGGATGCTATTGTTGATGCAATTTGCATCCACTTTATCATCATCCCGATATAATGCACCTAGATTTGCAGCTAGAACACCTAGAAAATTGAGAATTTAAATGTAACTGATTTGGGATGCTAAGGTGGAAACCATTTATGTTCCCTTTAATAACATCTCGATATAATGCACCTAGTTTTTCACCTAGAAAACCTAACACAAGTATTATAAAAATTAATTGATTTGCGATGCTAAAGTGGACACTATTTATGCCCACTTTATTGCCATCCCAATAGAATGTGCCTCATTTTGCACCTAGACAACGTAGCATAAGGATAATTTAATTGTAATTGATTTGGGATGCTACTCTAGGTGCTAAGTGAACCTAGGTTGGAACCTAATTTGAAGTTTTATCATTATTAGGGCCACAAGGAAAAGTGGGAATGTTAGTAATGTCATGAAGAATGATGATGATCATTCATATGAGAATGACATGAATGATAACGATGATGACAATGACGATAATGATACCTATGATAACTATTACAATGACAATGATGATGATAATGTCAAGGAGGAGGATGAGAATGATGATGACAATTGTGATGATTAAAACCCTAATCCCTTTACCTAAATTAGATTACATTGGGAATTGGGCCTAATTTTTTTATCAGTTTTTGTACATTTGATAGCTAACATTTTTACACACATTACCTTCCATTTCCCTACTCTTTTGCTCCATACCTATTTATTTATCTTATATCACATGGTTTTGTCGTCACCTCATTTACTTAATATAACTATGCTTGATTAGACTTGATTTGTCATGTTTTGTTGCTTATTTTGAATTATAAAGTGATTGGCCTAACCAATATGGAATTACAACATCTATCATTTTAACTGTAGGGTTATGAGCTACAAGAGCTGGGTGTTCCGCTAATTTTGTAATGATAGTTTTGACAACGTGTATTACTATAATTGCATATATTTATGCACAATACATTTAACTGCATATAGGAAGAATCTAAAGCACGAGTAAAAGATGGAGGTCATTCCTTCATATGCTCCATATCCATGCCAAGATATTTAACACTCCTACTCACTGGGTTCACAAGTAATAATGAAGGAGTCATATGTAATCAAGATCCAACTGCGATTTCATGTTGTCAAAGTATGAAATGGAATATTAGAATTAATGATATATTTGTTTGTTTGATTCATTTCTATCCATGGAAATCGAGATCCACAATTATATCGCTATTGTAACTAATTATGTATGAACCCCTATATATTTTGAAACAATCATGCAGGGGGGTTAGCATAGTTATCATTATTTGTATACAGGTTATCAGGGAGTTCATACTCTTTTAGTGTAACATACATTTTCAATTGGTTAATGAATACTTTGCTTCTCTGATTATTTCCCAAGCTCTTATTTGCTGCAGTGCGCTCGATTACGAGGCCCCCTTGTGTTGAGTCACACATGCGGTATTAGAATTGTAGTAATTGTATGTGGATGTATTTTTGTTTATCCCAAGATGTTAATATCATTCCAATATCAAGTGGTGATTTACATTTTGTATCATGCTTCTCAAGTAAGTTGTGTATCACATATTTTATTTCTATTGCAGATTCATCTCATAAAAATTTATATAATTTACTTATAATTTTGCTACAAATCACTTTTGATTCGTAATGAAAATGTTTAAAGAACCAGTGGTGCGGAAAATTTAATGGAAGCCCACATGTTAATTGTGAATGTTTAAATTATTTACATGCCCTTTATATTATAAGAGAATCTTCATTTGCTTTATTTCATTGTATGCATATAATGGTAGACATTAATCAAGTACTGATTGTTCTCTGAACATCTTGATAATTCCAGTAATTGGTAGAAGAATTTGAGTTATTCAAATTTCATTGCTGGGATGCATTGGATGAATTCATATAGTATGATGATTATTGTCCAAGGGTATCATACTTTTTGTGTAGTTTTAGTATTAAGAGCATGTTGTAATATGAACATTGTGAGAATATTCAACAAATCCTAATTCATCAATTTGAAGAGTGTCTGTTAAATATACACAAAGTGAAATCATTCGATCTGTTTGAGATTTCTCTTTGATAGTTTGATATGATAGTTATTTGACTCGATTATTGATATATTTTGTGAGACACCTCACAATATTACAAATATACCTAGTTGATAATATATGTAAGGTAAAATCAAGCAATTATTTTTTCCAACATTGGGTTGAAAACCATGGGCCAAAACTTGACTGAAAATAGCCATTTTGGTGTAGGCTTAAAAATACAACACATACCCAACAATAATTGGCATCGGTGTTATCATGGATGTCATTATCCTCATAATAGACATCATCATCATCATCGTTATCATGAATTTTATTATCCTCATCAGCATCGTTATTGTGAATTTCATTATCCTCATCATCATATAATCATATCATCATCACCAATGCCATCGTCATTGTCATCATCATCCATGCCATTTTGATTCTCATTCTCATTGTCATCATCATCATCATTTCCATTTTCATTGTTATTGTCATTTTCACTATCATCATCATTTCCATTATTAATGTCATAATCCTCACCCTCATCATAATTTTCATCGTCATCATCATATGATCACATCATAGTCATTCTCATCATATTTATCGTCATCATTGCCAGCATTATCATTATCATTCTCATCATGGCCTATGTAGTAGAATGGAACCTTGGGCATAACCATGAGTCCTCGAAGAAATTGTTAGGGATTGCATCATTGTCATTATAGAAATCATCATCATGGATACAAAATGGGATGCAAAAAGGGATGAAAAAGTGGACGCAAATGTGGGGGCAAAAGTGGATGCAAATGTGGGTGCAAAAGTTGATGCAAAAAAAGGAGATGTAAAACTAGACATAAAACTAGATACAACACCCGACACAAAACTTGACTCAAAAGTGGATGGAAAAGGGGATGCATAAAGGGATGAAATAGTTGATGCAAAACTGCCTGAACAAAAGGATGCAAAACTGGATGCAAAAGTGGAAGAAAAAGCGAGTTCAAAAATAGGCATTAAAATGGGTGCAAATTGGGGCACAACAAAAGTGGATGTAAAACTAGATGCAACAGTGGATGCAAATGTGCATGCAAAAAAGGACACAAAAGTGGAGGAAAACATGGAAAAAAAGGGAGTGGAACAAGAGAGGACATAAAAATAGCTGTAAATATAGGCGCTAAACAAGGCACAAAATCTGGTGTAAAATTCAGTGCTAAACCAAATGCTAAATTCAATGCAATTACTAGTGCTAAATCCAACACTATTCCTGGTGATAAATTGAGTGCAAAATGAACCATATTTAGCATCGATTTTAGTAGAAAGACACAAAAACATGTAAAATAACACCCACCCATGAAATAGTGTTGAATTGGCATAGGAAATGAAGAACAATACATGAAAAGGTGGTTTACACGCAAAAAATGAAGCAAAAAAGGATGCTAAATAAAAGGTTTTGTTTTAGTGCCTTGATGTGCTTCTGGCTCAATTGTATGTGGAGTAAGTGACTGAGGGGGAAATATCATTGTAGTGACTATATCCATGTTAGGCACAACTGTTGTGTCTATTGAAGTAGTGATGCCATTGATAGAAGCAGTTTCCTTTGGTTGAGATGGAAAAATTTCCAACAAAGGTTGAGTAAGGCGAATGGTCTCTTATGTGTCCCTAAATTGTGGGAGATAAGGGACATGGTGTGTATAGTTCCCAAACATAAAAGAAATTATACATGCTTTATTGGTGCATAACAATTTGGTCCTTGGGGTCTAGGAGGCTAATGTGTTCCCAGTTGCAGCTTAGGATGCATGTGTGACATTGATTGGAGCGTTTAGTAAATTCTTGAGCTTTGGTAAGGCCGAGGATAGGTTTGTCACTTGTCCTTGTTTAACACAAAGGTAACATAGTGGGGTGAGACTCATTGTGGGTGTATCATCTATTATTGGAGATTTCAACATGGGTTGAAGTATGCCTCTTTCTTTATTCTTAATGACTATAGATGAGGATGTGGGATATTGGTTGTTCATGACAGGGGATTTTAACTTTGGTTGAGTTATGCCCCCAGTTGCAGGGGATTTCAACATTGGTTGGATTATTTCCCCATTGGGAGTTTTTGCGATGGTTGGTGGTAGCTTGGTCATAGGTTTTCTTAACTTGACAGGAAGTGCTATGGGAGTAACTCATCGTACTGGCACAATTTCATAGTGTTATAGGGGTTTGGAGGCCATCTCAATATATGGTGGGATAAGATACCACATAAGGATTCCCAAAGTGATTCCAAGGAGGGTTAACTGATCCATGATTGACAGTCCTTGCACTCTAGTGGGAGGGTACAAGAAGTGACCCAAGAGGATAATGTAGTCGAGTTGTGTATAGACTACTTCAATATCAATCATGACCATTTTAACCCCAAGCTCGATGGGAAAAATATGGTACAATCCTCTTGGTTGGGATGGTCTCCCATCGTATGCACGAAGGGAAATAGAGGATGGGACTAACTTAGGTGAACCCAATAATTTTCAAACATTTGAGGACATGACGCATGTGGATGCACCTTCATCGATGAGACTGAAATGAATGAAAATATTATTTATGGTGATTGGGACTTGGAATGCGACTAACGAGGGTAGTCATTGTTCACCTTTGTCAAGGTCAAAAGTCATGTGATATGAGTATGCATGGTTGATATCACCAAGTGCATTCAATAGTGCCTTGTGTTAGGTTGGGAGATATTGAATGACTTCTAAGGAAGACATGGCAGCGAAAGATTGTGCCAAGTCATCCACAATACTATAATTGTAGGTGGATTTCATCTGAGGGCTATGAGGTGTACCCTGAAGCGGTGCTTTTGGTATCCTCAATATTTTTTCTGTTCTTGGTCATGGGATTTGAAAAGGGCATCTTAAAGGGAAACAATTCTCTTCTATGACCAGGGAGGGGTTAAGACTAGTGTACCATTTGACATGAGTTTGCAGGTTGACAGATATTGAGTTCATGAAAATGTTTTGAAATGAACCATCACCAGAGGGGTGTGGGTCTATTTCTTGAGTGAATACCCCTTGATTGGAAAAGGGTTGTTGCAAGAAAACTTGTTGGGATTGTGTTGCAGGAGGCACCTAAGGAGGGTTGTATTCAATCTTTTTATTTTCTTCCACCAACTGTTGGAAGTCAGGAATAAGAAGGCAATAATTATTATAGTGTCCATGCTCTCCACATATCGAGCAAGAGTAGTTGGTACCAGAAATGTTTTCATTTGTTCCTTATTTTGAGGGATATGCCCCTTGGCCATGTGGGTTTCCAATATTTTGGTTCTGCTAGGGAGGGGGAGTGCCCCCTTGCCCCTGCTGCTAGGGTTGTTTGTTCTTTTCCTTCTTCTTCCCTCGATTATGAGGATTCAGGTATTTGTGATGTTCCACTGCTCAAACTATTGAGTTTTTTGTTGGAAAAAAGGTTGGACTAAATTGACCCCCACATGAGGCATGGGGGATGAACCATGAGGACATGGTCAAGGATAGTAAGGGTTATACCCCTACTGTGGGATATATTTTGGATTTTCTCCATATTACGTGGATGTAGGAGCAAGTTTTTCCATTTGCGATGGAGACACCGATTGTGCTTGGCTTGCATTTGGGTATGTAGGACTATAGGGTACAAACTGTAACTGTCCAAATCGAAGATTTGGAATAGTAGCAGCGTGATTCAACATAGTGAGGATGGGTGGATATTACATTGCCATTGGGGGTGGTGCATGTGATGGTTGTGGGTGAAATTTACCTTGGGAGGAAATTGACCCAATAATCCCATACACTAAATGTGACATCCCTGCAATGGGAGGATCTAAATATCAATGTCGAGGGGCATCGAGAAGGATGGTGTAGAGGTACCTTGATTGGGAATATATGAGATCAAATTGTTGGACCTGTAGGATGGCCTATTCCTTAGATTATGGCATGGAGGTTGCCACATCCTTAACAATAACTAGTTGTAGTGATTCAAGGAACTAATCCAAAAGGAATTTCAAAATGTGTGGTGGTGCCACCGCTCATGGATGTGTTCTGTATTGTGGGTCTCATTGTTTTATCGAAATTCTATGATTATTTTGAGACCTAGGTCATGATGTATCAATAACTAAAAGTAGGGAGAAATATGATGGATATCGTCTCAAAAGTGGTATGATATGCCCTAGGTAGATTCACATACCACTTTGTAGTTGTACCTGTGAGGTTTATTTGATATAGATGGAGCCTCACCGAATCTGCTACTATGTTGTTCGAGGAACACCATCGATGAAACAACATGAGATGGTTTGCATGATCATCTCCTTGTTTCCCTTCAAACTTAGGAATGTGAGAGGGTGTATTTTCAGGCATATCGGGCCAGGTTGTGTCATGAGCAATGTGATGATTGACCAACTTTTCTAAATTAGGGAGATTCAAGCTAGCCATGAATGGTAGGTTTGGGTTAGGTTCCACCATCGTATTTGGTGTGTTGTTTCTATGAGGGTGGGGGATATGTGGAGGTGATCGTTGCCTTCTATGGGAATATGAATATGTTGTATGGCCTCTTCCTGAAGAGGGAGATGGAGGTGGTGTGGTATTTACTTTGTGGGGATACAATAAATTTGAGCCTCTTACATGAGAGGAGGAAGCAAAAGGGTCCACACTCTTTCTAAGGGGAGATAATAAGTGAAATAAGGTGCAACCTTACCTATAGGATCCAATCAAGGTGTCCTAGGAGAAACCTCGATCACTGTATAACATTATGCCCTCTTCTACAATGTATACTATTTAAGAAAAAATGAAAAGATTCCTAGAATCTTTCGTATTTTGGGAATAATTTTTCGCTCGTAACTCATAATTGGGAGGAGTTTGGACCATTGGAAAGGTATTGAAATTATATACGACTTTGGTGTTTTGCATTTTTTGTATTCCTTACTGTTTTTCCAGGGAGGGTAGTTTAGTATAACAACATCTTTTAAAATATTTTTTTTTAAAAGCATGTTTTAAAAGATGCTATTTTACTAAATCACTCGCCACAGACAGATGATAAGGAATAAGAAAAAAATCAAAACAAAAAAGTTGTAGATAATTTCAAGACCATTCCAATGGTCTAAATTTATCTCAATGCCTAGTTATGAGAGAAATGTTGTTCCCAAAATACTAAATATTATAGGAATATTTTTTTTTCAAATAAGCTACATTTGGGAAAGATAGAACCTTATTGGTAGGTGATATCCCTTGTGTGCCACAGGCAAAAAATGGGAAAAGACACCTTGAGAGANGGGGGGGGGGGGGGGTTGTTCGTATATGGTGGAATTATGATGTCAAAGTGAGAGTGATGTTGGGAAATAAAACACAATTTGAACATATGCAAAAATATGCCAACCACAACATATACAAGATGGTGCAAAAAGTGATTGATATGTGCAAACATGGCTTAGTGAAAATATGTCCACAAGTAGGTTCTTTTAATAATGTGTTAGGTGAAATTGTATTAAAAAAATAAAGTGTAATTTCCCTAAAGAACTAATTTCCTTCCTCTCAAACGTAACTGGGCCTTCCAAAAATACAATTGTTGGTGACAATGGGATCCACACAACAACTGACTAGTGAAGGTAACAAAGAGCCATTTCTACTGGCAATCATGGCCAATGTTCCAATAAAAGAGACTTGGAAACACCTCCCAACGACAATAGCAGAATTTAGGAGTTACTTGCACCCACAAGTGCTCCTTGGCGATACCTTAAGTTTGGCCACAAATATACCTTGCATCAAGTGTGGATCAATGGTTCTATCTACATGGTATAATGTCATCTCCCTACAATAAAATGAGTGACTTGCAGGGAATATCAGGGCATCTATACCTTGGATTTCACCTCCTTGGTCATGATTCAATTTTGATTCGAGTTTTATTTTAGCAATTGCTTATAGCAGGATTTTGATAGTACCCGAAAAGTCAACAAAGCTATGTTTCAAAAATGCCTAATGGAACTAGATTGATGGGAGTTGTTTGTATGCCTAGCCCAGTTAATCCTACCAAACTAAAATATTGTTTTGTGACCTCTTGTGGAGTATTTTAGTTGGTTATCATTTATAAGGGTTGATTTTATGGGTTTTGATTTGATTAAGGCGTGTAAGGAAGGTATTTCTCAACTCCCTCCTTCGTGATTCACTAAGATCGCGTGGAATGGGAGGTGAAGAGCATACTTAGTTTTTAAGAGATTTTAGGTACCTTAGTGTGTGTAAGTGGGAAAAAACATGTGAAGTAGGAAAATGGTATCATTGCAATTAAATAAAGTAATTGAAACAAAATTATATGGATATTTTAACTTGGTCTCTAAAGATCCTAGTGGTGCTTTGCAAAAATAAAAATGCTAAGTGTGCAATGGATGTATTTCACACTTCACTCTCATTTTGTATTCACCGATATCATATGGAATACGAGGTGAAGGGAATACTTTGGGAGAGGAGAGTTTTTAGGTCCTTCCTTGTGTGCAAAAATGGATTTACACTACTTAAACTAAATATGTCAAGTAAACAAAAAAATATGAGATATCTTGAATACTAGTGGCAATAATGAGGCCTGTTGAAATCCTCAAGGTTGGTTACTTAAGTAGATTTCAAGGGATGACCCATTTACTCCCTAATATTGGTCTATATGAGATAATTACTATAGAAACATGTTACTATTGCAACTTTAACTTAGTTATAGTTCATTAGTGAGCAGTAATGGGGGATGCAAGATTGTTGCAAAAATGATAAAAAACAAGAAAATGAGATAGTTGTGTGGAAAAAAATAAACATATGTGCTATCATGCGTAAGAAAGAATCATTGATGCGCGGTGACTCTGTTGCAATACGAAGAGGTCACACTAACATGAGATGGAAACCAGTGGAGGTAGGGGTATGATTACTGAGACATATATTGTGAATGTCAAAGGTTCGTCAATGCTGACAATGCGGCTGAGATGTCAGGATTCACATGTCTGATAAAATGGTTAGCACAGTCGAACGAGGGATAAATTTATGGGATGAATGGTACTGACCACTTGCCTACAAGCATAAAAAAAAAAAAATATCTACTTGATAAATAACAACCTAATGAAAGATAAATGAACTAAAATATATTGGAATATCCATAAATACTGTTGTGAACAAGATTGCACAAGAGTGAATCCTTCCCACTTGGTGAGGGGAAAATCCTTGTAGGCTGCAACAAGGCCTTAGCATTAAGTATCTCCTTGTGTTGGGTGAGTGCTCCAAGTGATCCTACAAGTGGTTGTTATTGAAATAGAACAAAATCAAGGAAAATAAAAAAATTAAACAAAAAGAAAAGGGGTAGGAATGAAAAATGCAACAATCAATAGATGCCAAGCCACTTCTTGTCTTTCCCAATGGTCAATCATTGTACAACAACTTGAAGATGTGAGCTCCAAATGTAGGCAAGAAATCCCTCTAAAATAGATTTATTTAGTCCACACTAGACGTCAAATGTCTTGAATAAAAAATGAGAAGAACACTTTTGCCTTGGAGGAAGGTGGCAAGGGAGCTTGGTGAATACTAGAGAAGAGGGAAAATGTGAGCTATGAGAGAGCTCAAGTGAAAATTCCAATAGCATAAACTTAATATTAATTTTTTCTTATAATAAGCATGACCATGTATTCCTTTTATAGGCCAAGAGGTGGCCAATAAATAATAAGATCCCAATGTGAACCCAATGATCCATGATCTAGCTCCAAGGTACACAAAGGAGGCCATTTAAGGAAACCAAGTGTGTGAAGAGCCAAAATTTGAATTCTGGGAGGTAAAGAAGCTTTCTTGACTCTTTAATGCATCATTGGTGGGTGAGATCCCACCGTTTTGTGTCAGTTGAGTGGATCTCTAAGTGAAATCCACATTGGTCGCATGGGCGTTGAATTAGTAACACACGTTGTAGAACATATAAACAGACCATTAGTTGTGTGATATTGCATTTTGACTGCTTTTAGGAATTTTTGGACGCATGTTGCTTTTTGGGTCTTGTGAGTATGTCTTCAGTGGGATACATGTTATATGTTGATGATGCCTTTACATGTAAATTGATAAAAAATTTGCATGTGTGAGATATTTAAGGATTAACAATAATAGTAAATGGAACAATGTGTTTGAGGCTATATGAGAAATACAAATGTGAATAGAATAAATGTAAGTGGAAGGAGGAGGGAACGTGTCACATAGCATAGAAAGGAGTGTTGAATGAAGTTGTCATTGATATCAAAATGGTTTCAGTAATGGAAAAGGAATAGGTGATGACACAATGGCAGGGAAAGCGATGACATATGTTATAAGGCTAGAGAGACACATGAGCGGATCCAATGAGGGGATCAAATCCAATCAAATTAAATTGATTGATAGATCCTCTTATTAATCCATGCAGGGTCCGATCAAACTAAATTGATAGATCGATCCTTTGATTAATCAACGTAGGATCATGGAGTTGCAATTAACTTATTTAGTAGATTTTAGACGGATCAGATTGTATCAAGAGAATAGATCTACGGAAAGACAAGGATATGCAAAGTAAATATGAGTGGAAAATAACATTTTATAGCACCAAAGTGAAGTTCTGTGTTTGATAACTAATTGACGAACAAGGAGTATTCCACAAAGCGATCAGCGATTCACAGGATTTGCGGAAGCAATTTTCGAGAAAAGTCGAAATACATACCCACAATCCGCAATTTCCGAAGGATTAAGTTTTTGATTGTGGAAAGGTCGTTGCAGAAAGATAATTGTGGAAGACAATTTGCAGAAGGAATTTTTGAGAAAAGTCAAAATTCATATTCGTAATTTGCAATCCTCTATTGCGAAAGGAAGTAGTTTCTGAATGGGGAAAGTTAGTTGTGGAAAGCTTATTGTGGAAGCAATTTTTGAGAAAAGTCAAAGTGCACATCCACAATCCGCAAACTGCAATTGTAGAAGAAAAAATTTCCCACAAAGTGCAGAAAGGTTGGGTCAAAAATCTGAATATGAAAAGAAATCTTGCAGAGAGTTTGTTTCGGAAAGGACGTTGCAAAAAAGAAAATTAAACAGAGTTAAAAATGAAAAACAAAAAAGTAATTTCGAATTAGTTTATATGTCTGTGAAGAATCACGATGAAGATATGTGATTGCTGAATGTAGAGATATGTTTGAGGGTATATAAACAATGATTTAAAGCTTCAAATAAAAGTCTCTATACATTCAATTGGAAAATTGATTGATGTAGAATGGTCATAGATCAAATTATCATATAAGGGAGGTTGGGAGGCGCTAGGGAAGGAAACAGGCTGCAAGGGGGTCGTAACCTCCTTCCAGTGGTAGTTGGTAAACAGGGTGTCATAGCATCCTTTAAGAAGAAACTGATAAAACAGGGGGTCATACCCTCCTTCTAGTAGTTGCTGGTAAATAAGGTGTAGTACCATCCTTTTATGTAGTAGCAGGAAAAAACTATTTGTAAATATAATTTTACAGTAATAGGAAGTATTGGTGGTTTATCCAATTGGGATTCCACGATAAATTTTTGTTCTATGTGGTTTTGTTGATCATGTGTGTTAATAAGTAAATTAAAAGTGGCTTTAATTATTAAAAACTATCAATACAAATTCACCCCCACTCTAAGTATTGTCCAATATTCCAACAATTGGTATTAGAGTAGGATCCTTCACTACAGTTTAATCACTAGAAGGAATATCCTATTAAAACTCACTATGGATCAACAAGAAGGGTTAGCAACTAACATACCTCCATTATTTATAGGAGACAATTATGCATACTGGAGTGTAAGAATGAAGAGCCATATAATGTCTCTTGGATACAATGTCTGGAGGTCTGTTGAAAGAGAATATAAAGTACCAGATGGCCTACCAATAGACAGGGATGAGCTATACCAATATGAGGTCAATGCAAAATCCCTAAATGCAATTTTGAGTGGGTTAACAAATTATGCATTTTTAAAATTCATGTAATGAAAGACATCCAAACATGCCTATGAAAAACTAAAATGTGTCTATGAAGGAGCTCCCAAAGTCAAAGAGTCCAAACTTCAAACATACAAAGGACAGTTTGAAAGCCTAAAAATTAAAGAGGAAGAAAATATTGCAGAATATCTTCTAAGAGTAGATGAAATTGTTAATGCTATTAGAGGTGTTGGAGGAGAAATAAAGGAGAAAGAAGTGGTTGACAAAGTACTAAGAACTCTGCCAATGAAGTATGACTCAAATTTGTACTCTCTAGAAGAACGAGATGATATTAAACTTATGATAGTAGATGAACTACATGGGATATTCATTGCCTATGAGACAATGTAGAAGGAGCAAGTCGACAAAAGTTGACTTGAACGAGGACCGACTTAGTCGATCAACCGACTAAGTCGATGGGCCGACTTAGTTGATCAGCCGACTAATTTGGTCGATCGACTAAACTAGAAGATTAGGTCGGCTAACTAAAAGTCGTGTCGGTTCACCGAACTGACAGGTAGTTATTTTGTAACTATTTGTAAATTGTATATATTAGGATGTTGAGCCAAACGAGAAATCAGTTTAGTTCTCTGCCTTGTATGAACTCATTGGAATAATATAATCTGTTTATCATACATGTTCTTGTCTCTCATCTCTGTCTTATATTTATGTATGTTTTAGTATGTATTATTGGTAACCTTATGTGATCTGTGAGATTACAACATTGGTTCCATTGCCGGTAGTACATGACTGAAATATATGCTCACATATGATACCAGAGCAGGAGATTAAGGACTGGTGGGAACGCAAAATTGCAAACTATCTGCAAAATTACGCCTGAAGGAACATATTGACAGTTGCTGAAGCAAAAGAATGTTTTTTTACAGAGACGCATGAAAAATTTGTCGAATCAGTGCCCCAACTCTTGAAGCAACTTCTGGATGACAAAGCTGGACGCAAATAAAGAACAACAGTTGCTAGAAAAACTGATCGGAGGAGGCCGAACAAATTTGTCGAAGTGGTTTGAGAAAATCGCCGACGACTTCTGTGAGGAACAAGTAGTCGAAGACAAAACTTTAGTGGAAACTGTCAAAGAGAAATTTTACACAAATTTCACCAAACAATTTTTATGTTCCCTACTGACCTTTCTGTTCAAATTCTTGATCGAGAAGGGAGAAGGACACATTATTGAACCTCGTCCACCGCTTTATGAACAACCATCAAACACTAACTGGGAGGAGAAGCGAAGGAAGTGGGATAAATTCATTGCAGAAAGGGAGTGGGAATACTTCCTAAGCAAATAGACAGAACTATTCGATCTTTCTAAAAGCGTTGGGTAGGCTATGGGGGGGTAGCTGGTCATGTGTCGGAGATAGATTATAGTGGATCTTAGTCGACCCAGACCAGATAGTAGGCACCAGTAATGAGAATTCGACCGAAGCGGACCTCAAGAGACTAGTATTGTACGAAAGTATGTCGGACACCCAGAAGACCGAAAGGGACCAAAGATACCAGATAAGGGAAGCAATACGTGAAAGAGCCTTAGAGCTGCACAGAGGACAAAATCCTAGGGAGAATGACAAGGAAGAGAATCTTCCAGAGTCGGGTCATGACCAACATGAAGAGGGCGTCGAGCAAGAAGCATCCCCTACAGAGGAAGAAGTGTGGATAGAGCAGCCAGAAGCTCTCCAACTAAGAGCTCCCAGTGAAGGGATGACCCTTTCCCCATTGAATCCATGTACTAGAATATAGACTATTGTCGACGACGACCTTCGACTACGAGCTGGTCACTTTAGTATATGGAGCCGACTAGGTGACGAAACATACACTGGTTGACACCTTATTATCCGTCGACCGCTGGAAGGAAACTGGATGACGTTTCAAGAGACACCCTCCCTCCGCAGTATCCACTTGCTCTTACCGACACATGAAGGAGCTCCCCCCCGCCAAGTACAACTTTAGAAGAAATTGAACAATCAGACCTATGAACAAAAAGTTGCAGTGGACCATTGATAGCAGAAGTCGACATCAACTGACTGCAAGTCGATGAAGACTCGACGACCGATGGGAGCACAAGTTCCGTTGACTAGAATTCCGCAGGAATGACTACATCAATAACCCCACCACTTTCACCACCACCCCCACCTCCACCGCCGCCAACTTCTGAGAGCAGTGAAATTGATTCAGACATGGGTCACGGATCAGCTCACATTCCTCTTTATGAGGGAGACAAAGACCCCAGACAACATTGGTTCGTTTGCGAGTCGACCTGGGAAGCAAACCAGGTTACAGATGAAGATCGACAAATGGCACAGTTCACAGGAGCCTTAAGGAAAAGGGACTTGACATGGTGCATGACCTTTTTGAGAGACAACCCAGAGCGACCAAAGCCGATATTAAGGCACAATTCCTGTCATTCTTTAAAACACCAGGCACTAAGCACTTGGCCGCGAAGAAGCTCAAAAATACTTCACAAAAGCCAGGCGAATCCGTCTGCGACTACGAAAAGCGATAGAAAGATTTACCGAGCCAATTGGATTACGTTATTGATGAACAATTACTAATTCAATGGCTTCTTGTAGGACTATTGAAAAAAGTACGTCGACATATTAGTCTGGAGACGTTCAAAACGTATGAAGATGTGCTAACAAAAGCTCTGCAGGTTGAGATGGATGAATATATACCTGTATACCCCACGGACCACCAACTGGAACAACATCTAGAGAATGTACATAAGTCTCTGAAGGAGCTCAGCCAAAAAAATTAGGAGATCTGGTGCACCAAGTGCTCAACTAACGACCACTCGAAGGATAACTGTTGACATGAATATAGCTGACAAGACGTCCGCTTCGTACAGACTAAATCCTTGTGCGACATTTGCCAGGAACACGGAGATCACTCTAGAATAGACTACCCATTTAATATGAAGAACGACAAAGCTTCCTGGTGCGCCATCTACGAAACCAAAAGTCACAACACCGCCGACTGTCAGTTAAACCTAAATAATCGATAGAACTATCACGTGGTATACCAAACAAATGCAGTGGCGCAACATAACGAGCAAAACCATCCACCAAATGATCAGAATGGACAAAGATACAACGGCCGACGATATGAGCGCCGGTATGACAACCGACGCCAGGGTTATGGAGGAAGAGGTCGATTCCCTGGGAATCGCGACATACGTCCGCGTCGACCAACCTAGTGCTTCACATGCTACAAAGAAGGTCATTGGTACGTATACTGTCCATACAAGGACAGAACTGATCTTAAATTCTGTACACACTGTGGAGTAGGTGATCACTCGTTGGAGGATTGTCCTACTATGTTAGAGAAAATCAATACGAAGAAAAATGTTAATGTCTTGTCTTGTGTACAAAAGCATGATGTAATAACTACTAAAAATTTACATGTTGTCACTCGACAAGGAACAAAAACAGGGCCTGATAACCCTTAAATTAGTAAGATTAAAGACACAAATGGTTATCCTGATCCTATGAAGGAAAAACAAACATATCAAGAAGCCACCCATATATTTCATGACATTGCACGACAAGAAGACATCGTTAACAATCGACCTAACACAATACAACAATTAATCCAACTCACTCAAACAGAAAAATCCGTAGCTTAGTTCATTGACTTATTGCATGAAATAAAAGGTACCAACCTTGGAAAACAAACTAAGAACATCTGCAGCTTGAACCAAAAAGACAAAAACGATGTCGACCCACTTGTCAACCTGGAAATCGAAGGTTACGACGTCCGACAAGTAGTGCTCGACTTCAGGTCCCAAGTAAATATCATGACCCGGGATACATGGGAAAATATGGGTAGACCTCGACTCTACGAGTCAGGCATTTATCTGAAACTCACTGACTAAGGCCTCATTGAACCCATTGGGGTTTGGAAATATGTCGATACGACCATCAAAGGAATCTTGACCAAGGTTGATTTTTAAATTATTGACCCAAAATAAGGATCTAGCTCCTTCCCAGCGCTAGTCGGTCGACCTTAGGGATGAAAGATGAAAGCATCCATCTCCTTAGATAAGGAATGAATCAAGTTAAAAGGAAATGGTCAAAAAGTCATTGTACCCATTCATCCATCCCAAGGAGAGCCTTGGACAGAACCTATTGATGAGGAAGTCGATGTCAGACAACTTTACCAAATCCACAACAATACAGACTATATGGAACCAAACATCTATGGAGAGCTTAACTTAGGTAACCAAGACTCAATTGGTTATAACTCAGATGCTGAACTGTATGTCTAGGAGATGGAAAATTACGAAACACAAGCAAGAGGGTGCTAGACTATACAAAAAGTATAGAGAAAACCCACTCGACAGTGCTTCATAGTATCCATTATCCCCAAAATATTTGAAAAGAAAGTAAGGGAACGCCCTACCTTACAACAAACTAACTTAAACACTACACAACTACCCAGGTATAAGGAGAGGGAATCCCCAGTCATGCACATCGAACAGGTATCTAAAAATATTGGAGAATATGGTCGACTTCAAAGCTTAGTTGAAACGTTTATAGGTCAATCCGT
>LPNX011086842.1:709599-742479 GCA_001517045.1 Pseudotsuga menziesii | reverse complement strand
ACTTGCACATGGTGGGACTCATGAACTAGGCAAATAAGACAAAAATAAATGAATTAATGTCTAAGTGGGTAATACTATGGGTTTGATTATTCTAACAAGAAGAACCAAACTTGGGAACTTATCCCAAGACCTAAAGGCAAGAATGTCATTGGGACCAAATGGATCTTCAAAAACAAGTTAGATAAAAATGGAAAAGTAATAAGAAACAAAGGAAGGTTAGTATGTAAAGGATATGCTCAAGTGGAAGGTATTGATTTTGAACCTTTGCACCTGTAACAAGACTTGAAGAAATAAGAATGTTCTTGTCATTTTCATGTCACAAAACCTTCAAAGTGTATCAAATGGATGTCAAGTACACGTTTCTAAATGGGGAACTATAAGAGGAAGTCTATATCGAATAACCATAAGGTTTTATCTTATCAAAGAATAGAGACTATGTTTGCAAACTAAAAAAGGCACTCTATGGTCTCAAACATGCCCCAAGAGCATGGTTTTCAAGGCTAGATAACTACTTGAAGCAATAGGGATATAAAAGAGGAGCCACTGATAGTAGCCTCTACATAAAGATTGAAGATAAGAATATGATCATTGTTATTGTTTATGTGTATGATATCATATTTGGAAGCAATTTGAAAGTACTAAGTGCAAAATTTGCTTATGAAATAAAAAAGGAAGTTGAAATGTCAATGTTGGGTAAATTAACATTCTTCTTGGGATTACAAGTCTAATAGTATGACAAAGGAATCTTCATTTCTAAAACAAAGTACATCAAAGACATGCTTAAGAAGTTTAAGATTGAAGACTCCAAGCTTGTGAATACTCCTATGACCACTGGTTGTAAACTAAGAAAAAATGACGAGTCCTTAGAAGTGGATCATACCATGTATAGATCTATGATAGGCATTTTTCTATATGTAACAACTACAAGGCCAGGTGTAATGCAAGTTGTAGGATTGGTTGCTAGATTTAAATCATCTCCTGAAGAAACACATGTGGTTGTAGTAAAAAGAATATTTAGATATATAAAAGGAACTATGAATTATGGTTTATGGTACCCAAAATGTAAATACTCCACTTTAAAAGCATTCACTGATGCAGATTGGAAAGAAAGTGTTGATGACCAAAAGAGTACCAATGTAGCAACATTGTTTATGGGAAATTTTTTGGTATCATGGTTAAGTAACAAATAATATTCCATATAACTATCTAAAACAAAGGATGAATATATTTCTACCACATCATGTTGTACTCAAGCAATTTGGATGAAGTAGACATTAGAAGACTTGTGAAGTATGAGCATCCAATAGTAATAAATTGTGACAATACAAGTGCCATAATCATATCAAAAAATCTTGTCATGCACTCCAAAACAAAGCACATACCGATAAAATATCACTTTCTAAGAGATCAAGTGTATCAAAAAGTTGCCAGATTGGAATATATTAATACTAAATAACAAATTGCTGATATATTCACTAAGCCACTTCCCAAAGAATCATTTGAGCATCTTAGGTATAAGTTGGGACTAATTTCCTTATAGTAAAAAAGGGGAAAAAGAAGAAAAATCAACACGTCAGGGGGAGATGTCAAAAGGAAAACATTGTCATCATTGTCAAAGGGGTAGAATGATTTAATGTTTCCATCAATGCCAATGTTAGAAAACAAGACTGCAGAGAAATAACAAATATACAGTTAAAGCAATAAACGAGATGCAAAACACATTAAAACATTACAGAGAGACACATATATAATGTGGTTCACCCAAACGATGGGCTACGTGCACAAAGAAATTTCCAGTCCTTTTATTATAGTCTAGAAAGATGAAGGGATATACTCTATAGCAAAACCACTGCACTTCCTCTTCACGCTCTCACAGTTTCTCTTCCAATACAATACAATACCATACCCAGTCGTTTTACAATGCTTCTTTTATATGGGAAATACAATGGGAAAATTCTAGGGTTAACCCAATACGATGGGTCCACAATACTATTGGCCAACACGCATCCCAAAATTTTTTCTCGGGGGCTCCGCCCCCTAACCCCCGTGTCTCGAGGGTGTTTCCCTCAAACGCACTTTTTCAGGGTGCTGTCCAAAACTCCAAGTAAAGGGGAATGAGCGTACAGTACACCTGGGTTACAAACATGACTGGATAATATCTCTAGATCTAGAAGATTAGGCTCACAACCAACAATATCCCACTTGGATATTGATCACAACAACTCCACCGCTACTACAATTTCTGGACTATGCTCTAGACCTTGGACTTAGCAAATTTCTTCCTTTCACCTTCATGCATGAAGGTTGACAGAAACCGAGTAGGAACTCAGTTTCTCTTTGGTTACTCCCTTTGTCAACATGTCTGCAAAATTATGGCTAGTGTGTATCTTTTCTAGTTTTAACAGTTGTTCATATAGAACATATCTTATGAAGTGGTACTTGAGTTGTATATGTTTAGTCATTGAATGAAAGGCTGAGTTATTTGCAAGATGAATGCCACTCTGGCTATCACTATACAGCCTACTATTCTCCTGCTTCTTACCCAATTCTTCCATGAACCTCTGCAACCAAATCATCTCCTTACTAGCCTCTGTAGCAGCAACATACTCTGCTTTCATTGTTGAAAGTGCAACAAATTATTGCAGCTTTGAAATCCAACTTACTGCTGTTCCACCCATAGTAAACACATACCCTGTGGTCCTCCTCTTGCTTTCTTTATCACCAGCCATATCTGCATCAACATATCCCTGTAGAACAATGTCTAAACCTCCAAAACATAATGCATGAGAAGTGGTACCTCTCAAATACCTGAGAATCCACTGTACTGCTTTCCAATGCTCTTTACCTGGATTATTCATGTACCTGCTCACAACTCCCACTTCATGTGCAATATCTAGTCTTGTGCACACCATGGCATACATCAAGCTCCCAACTGCTGATGAATAGGGAATCTTGGACATGTAATCTATCTCTTCATGTGTCTCTGGACACGTATCCTTGCTTAGTTTCAAATGGCTAGCCAAAGGTGTACTGACTGGTTTTGCATTCTGCATTTTAAACCTCTGCAACACCTTTTCTAAGTACTCACCTTGAGACAACGTCAATTTGCAATTTTTCCTGTATCTTGTTATTCTCATACCAAGGATTTGCTTTGCAGCACCCAAATCCTTCATCGCAAATGATTTAGCGATTTTTCTTTTGAGCAAATTTATATCCTGCATGTTAGACCCTGCAACAAGCATGTCATCCAAATACAATAACAAGATAATATATCTTCCGTTATCTAGCCTCTTGAAATAAACACAGTGGTCATAATGACATCTATCATAACCTTGTTCTATCATAAACTTATCAAATTTTAAATACCATTGCCTTGGAGCTTGCTTCAGGCCATACAAGCTCTTCTTCAACCTGGAAACCACATTTTCTTTCCCTTTGACCTCATACGATTGTGGCTGCTGCATATAAATCTCTTCCTCCAAATCCCCATGGAGAAAGGTCGTTTTCACATCTAACTGTTCAAGATGCAAATCTTCTACCACCACTAGACTTAAAATAGTTCTAATTGAAGTCATTTTAACAACAGGAGAAAATATTTCATCCAAGTCTATACCTTTCTTTTGTGCGAACCCCTTTGTTAGCACTCAGAATGTACCCAGGTTGTAAAAGGTATACTCCAAGGTAACAACAAAACCACTTTAGGAAGAAACTGGTATTTTCTTCCAGAGAGGGATCTCTCAATAAAGATTTAACAAGACCAGATTTAAAATAACATTCACAGATTTATGTATTTGGATGAAACAATCACATAATCATTGGGCATGGAGTCATATACAAATATAAAAATACCACAAAGACATATACATGATGTTCATCAAAGGCAAGGTAGTTATATCATCACAGTCATTCAAATTGATTCAGGTGGAACAGAAGAAATGAAGAAACAACCCATTAATACAGAGCATCAATCAAGATGAGTTCTATATCAACTTTAGCAGAAAAAATCATATAATATCTGAAATGATAACCAGAGCATAAACACATGAATTCTGATTATCTAACGCTATATTTCAGATACGAGGAAGAAAAAAAATGGAGTGTTACACAAGGGAAATACAATCACATAAGAAAGAGGCACATACTGTAATATCAACAACACATGAATCTCTGACAAAACTCTCATGCATTTACTTTGTCATTCCAAAAACATATATGTTCTCCAAAATTATTTACCACCCGATGGGTTCCAACCCCCATCTCTTAAAAAAGATGCATATTTATACATAAATTGATAGCTCTTCCAACAAGAAGATCAATAACATAATGATCGGCTTAATTTAGAGTTTGTAACTGAATTTCCTAACCACTAGGAAGTTTGTTACAACTCCAATCCTAACAGACCACAAAGTATGAATCAACTTGACAACAAAATTTCGCCCATCAGCTCCATATCTTTGCCCCATCAGCTCCACGTCTTTGCCCCATCAGCTCCACGTCTTTGCCTCATCAGCTCCATGTCTTTGCCTCATCAGCTCCACATCTTTTCCCTATCAGCTCTTCAGTGTATGACACTTGTTCCTAAGGATGGAGAATATACTTTGTCTTGCCAAACCGCTCCACAGATTTCCACTGCCCCGAACTTGGGGTGTCACACTCCATCATTTCCCGAATAGCTACCTCGAGCTCCATATATGCTTCATAGGACTTTCTGGGAAATCTGCTCCTGATGATGGCGAACTTCTGCAGAATCTCGAAATCCTCTGTGAGCATATCCACGATGGTCTTCCCTGTCAGATTTTTCTCCAAATCATTGAATTTGGTGTGATCCATGCGGCATTGAACAAGCAGGTTATGATAATGTTCCTGTGAGAACATGCGCCCTTCTCCATCCCAGAAAGAAGGCAATCCGTCCTCAAACAGTTCTTTAAACTCCTATTTAAAATTATTAACCTGCAGACTCAATCCTTCTGATTTATCATGGACCGTTTTGATTAAGTGATGCTTATGGATGATTTTCTTTTCCCACATCACTATTGAAACTCTGTCTTTTATGCCCAATGCCTGCAACTTCTGATATGACAGTGAATTTAGAAAATTTAATGTGTTCTGAGCCGTAACGAGGGCTCTTTTCTCCATATGTTCGTTTACCAGTTTCATCCTTTGGTGGGCCAGATTTATCATTATATTCAAATCATCAATAAAATTTAAATAGTGCCTGAACTTGGTAATCTCTATACACAGGGTATCCCAAATGAAGTGTTTTTCCCCCTGAAGAGGGCCTTTCCCAATGCATTTTTCCTTTAGTTCATTAAATTTCTTCTGTAATTGATTCCTATCTTGCAGTATTTGTTTTTTTCTTTCATTAACTTTGGCCAGTTCAGCTTTCATCTTTTCATTTTCTGCTTTCAAATCTTTGACTGCCTCTTCTTTCAAACTCACCTGGGACATTGGTACTAACAAATCATCAGTAGAGAAATCATCTAAAGGCTTCTGAATATTTACAATAGACAAGTCCTCGCCGGTGGGAGTTTGGCTCATCAACTCTTCCATAATCTCCTTCTCTTCATTTTGATCTTTTTTCATCAAGGAGATTTGGGACAACAGTTCCTCCCTTTCGGCTTCCCACTTCTCTTTTTCCTCCTGTAGCCCTCTGGCTCTTCCTTTGTATTCCATCATCTCCCGATGGACTTTATCCTTTTCTTCTTGGAGGGCTAGCAACTCAGACGACTGAACATGTTCAGTGCCTGGGATCTTCAGTTTCCTCTTCAGGACTTGGAGCGCATTATCCTTTTCCTCTAACAACCTCTTGACTGCCTGTGTACTGTCTGAACTAGCAATGTCTGTCTGCAGCTTCTTGATCTGAACAACATTTGCTTTATTTTCTACTTTCTCATGTTTCAACTGGATTTCCAATTTTTCTTTCAAGACTTGCAATTTATTGATCTTCACCATGGCTTGAAGTAAGTCGTAGTAGATGATATCGCTTGTCTGTTTGTGGAGTTGAATTTTGTCCGGAGTGCTGCTTTTGTCTAACTGGATCTCTATTTCAGACATTTTCTTGTCACTTACCATAGCCATTCTAAAAGTATTCCTCTCAGCATCTCTAGCAGAGACGAGAGAGTTTTTCGAACTGTACAAACTTCTAACCTTCAGGAGCAAATTTCTCGTTTCCTCCATAGACTGTTTCCTCTTCTCCATGTAACTGGTTTTTAGGTCTTCCTTCGACTTAAACATGTGGCACAATTCCGAACTGTCTACATCACCTTCCGTATTTTTAAAAGAGAATTGACTTACTTGCACCGCTTTCAGGGGAACTAGGGCACCTCTTTTGGAACCATCAGAAACCTCCTTATCTACAATTTCACCCCTTTGAAGCAGCTTTGCCCTTTTATGTGGCCCTTCCTCGTCTACGTCCATAATCTCCGTTTCAGACAAACTCCTCTTGACTACCATACCAGCACCTTCTGTTATTTGGGTCGTTGTGACTGGTGTAGCATGTGTCTCTTCATCAGAATCTGACCTGTCAGTATATTGCAGAAAATTGGCCATTTCAGCTAGCCCCTCAATAGCCTGATGCTCAAATGGTTTATTCTTGTTTGCCTGCTTTCTCAATGAGATCATCTGGTGGGGGTCATAGTTCACATTTACATCTTTTATGAAATCCATATTCTCCATCAACCTTTCTATAAATTCCAGGGCACCTTTACCTTTAAAAATGAAAGGGCCGACTTTAAATGGAAATTTAATATTCAAAGATTTTTTGAAAGCACCGAAGTGCTCTTCCTCAGACAACAATCTCTGCCTCCGCCAGGATTGGGGTGACACGTACCGAAATCCGCCAGGAGTCTGGGACTTATCCTCCATGCAAGTTTCAACCCCGGAATCGATCCCAACCGTTGATCATTCCGCCTTTAAGTTTCAACCGTTGGATCAAACACCATGTAATGAATTCCGCTGGGCTCCTTTCTTTTATCCAACGTGCAGCTTTGATCCCCGTAATTGTTCTCGGCCGTTGATGTGATACCCCTTTAACTCTCCATCGTCGGATCATACGCCACGTACCAAATTCCATTGGGCACATCGGAATTATCCACCGCGCAAGTTCGCCCTCCAGAAATTATAACAGCCGTTGATCTGATTTACTTTGATTTTCAGCTATCAGATCAATCACCGGGTAACTCATTCTGCTGGGCGCTGTAGGTTTATCGGTCGAGCAGGTCCTGGTTCTGGAATCAATCTCGACCGTAGATGCAATCTGAATGTGCCTCTCTACCATTGGATCTAGTAGCCTGTACCTGATTCCGCTGGATTGTGTCATTTTAACTGCTATGCAAGTTTACGAAGCGGATTGGATATGGACTATTGATCCGCCCGAACCAACCTGACGACCGTTGATCTGTGCGCCTGATAAGCGCCTGGTCAAACTTTTATCTTCCTTGCATCTCTGAGGAGTGGAGAGAATACCAGCCATCGATTTTCTTCCTCCTTCCATCGCGGCCTAGGATCTTCGGTGACTTGATCGCATTTTGCCTATAGCTCCATTTTTTACGATATATCCTTTGACCCAAGTATCCAAACAACCATTTTTCTTTCTCCACCATGGTTTCTTATCCTCTTGATAAATAATGGTGTTAATAGCTGCCTCCATCTGGGGATGATATCCTCCCTGCGAAGTATCAAAGAACTCGTAGACCAGGTGCCTGTATTTTGACTTTGCATAATAACTCTCAAAAACCCATCTTTTGTCTTTTGTAAATATATCATTTTTATATTTTTTAGAAAATGAACGGTAGGCCTCCTGGATCTTAGGGATTTCACTGCAAGCTTTAAATACACTCGGCCTACCATCTCTATTTATTTTTAAAGAGAAAAAAATATATACAATTCTATGATACAAACTTTACCTTCCCTCTCAGGACAGGTAATGCTTTAGATATCTTCCATTTACAGGGTTACTCTTCAGAAGAACCCCGTTAGTATATTCGAGCAAAAATGCATTCTGTCCTCTGTACCCAGCAACAACATAAGGTCCAACCCACATAGGGTCGAACTTTCCATGCTTGTCTTCATTAGGAGCATCCCACTTCAAAACCAGGTCATCAATCTGAAACTGTTCTTCCTTGATCCTTCTGTCGAAAGTATTCTTCATTTTCTCTTGATGCGACTGCACTTTGTCATAAGCCTTACTTCTTCATTCTTCTAGCTCAATGATCTGATTTATCCTCTGCTGTATGTGATTTGGTTCCTCTTGCTGATTTTGGAAATATCTCATAATAGGTACCCCTAATGATGTTGGAAAAATCACTTCAGCACCATATACCAGTTGAAATGGAGACATGCCGATTGCTCTTTTAGTACTAATTCTGTCAGCCCATAGAGCATATTTTAGTTTGGTGTGCCAGGATCTCTTATTATCTTCCAACAACTTTTTGATAATCCTCACCAGGCTTTTATTTGAAGACTCAGCTAGTCCATTTCCTTGAGGGTAATATGCAGTTGAGTGATTGAGGCTTATATGATACTTATGACAAAATTTAATCATCTTCCTTGATTTGAAAGCAGCTGCGTTGTCTGTTACTATCCTTTTTGGACACCCGAACCGAGCCAATATATTTTCTTCAAGAAACTCTATGATCACATTCTCAGTGGCCCTCCTGGTAGGAATTGCTTCTATCCATTTAGTAAAATAGTCTGTAGCTGTCAAGATCCACCTGTGCTGACTTGATGAGTTGGGGTTTATTTCACCAATAAAATCCAAACCCCATTGCTGTAAAGGAGCCTCAACTCTTATTGGATTAAAAGGGAGAGGTAGTACCTTTCTCTTCCCGTCGAAAATTTGGCATTGATGACATTTGCTGATTTCTCTATAAACATCCGAGAATAATGTAGGCCAATAATAACCAGCTCTCAGGATTTTGTTCGCAGTCACCTTCCAAGAATGATGTCCCCCACAGTCTTCTTTGTGAAATTCCTTGGTAATTTGCTGGGCTTCATCCTCCAATAGACAATTTAGTAGAACTCCTCCAGGATCCTTCCAATACAGATATTTATTTATGATACAGAATTTAGCAGATTTCAACTTTACAGATCTTGCTCTTGATTTACTTAATCCTTCTGGTGCCTACAAATTTCGGAGGGCATTCACAACACCAGAGTACCGTGGAGAGGACACAAAGTCAGGCATCACTTCTATTTCTGTGTCCAACTGATCAGACTGGTGAGTCAAAAAATTGATCTGTAAAGATTCACAATTTGAGTTTGTCATCATCTTTGCTAACCCTTGTCCTTTAACCATCTTCGTAGGTTTTATTTCTATATCATATTCCAATAATGTAGCTATCCATCTCGCCCTCCTGCCTTCGGGGTCTCGCTGAGTCAAAATTGCTTTTACTGCAGTGGTTGGAACATGTGCAATTATATGGGAACGCAAAACATATATTCTGAAATCCTTTAATGCTTTAATCAGAGCATAGGCTTGCTTTTCCACGATATCGTATTTCAACTCCCCATCCCGTAGCATTTTACTGAAAAAGGCTATGGGTCGTTCCAAATTTTCCTCATTTTTCTGTAACAATACTGCTGCTATAGTATGTTCAGAAGCATATGAGAATACTGAGAAATCCTTGGCAAAATATGGACTTACCAAAACAGGAGCTTCTGAAATGGCTTTCTTGATTTCCTGAAATGACTCCTTAGCTTCTGTATTCCATTTTATTTCGTGACCTTTCCTCAACATATTTGTAATATTCATCAAGATTTCAGCAAAGCTCGGTAGAAATCTCCTCAAGAAATTCACCTGTCCCAGAAATGATTATATCTCCTTTTTGCTTCTAGGTTCTCCTACCTTCATAATTGCACTCACTCTTTCAGAATCAATCTTTATGCCATCTTTGGATATTATATGGCCTAGCAACTTTCCTTCCTCTAGTGCAAAATTAGACTTCTTAGGGTTCAAAGATATGCCATATTTCCTACACTTCGTGAAGACCTTCTCCAGATGATGCAGATGTTCTCTGTCAGACTTTGAGTAGACTGTGATATCATCCATATAAATTACCACGAAACTTCCAATTTCTCCTGCAAAGGCAATATCCATAGCTCGCTGGAAAGTGGCGCCTGCATTCATCAAACCAAAAGGCATCTTCGCATACATGAAAGTGCCCCATGGTGTAGTAAAGGCAGTCTTCTCCTGATCTTCTGGCATCACTTTGATCTGATTATACCTAGAAAAACCATCCAGCATCGAAATCCTTTCAGCTCCCACCACTTGCTGCAGTATATGATCCATCTTGGGTAAGGGATAGTTGTCTTTCATGGAGACCTTGTTCAAATTGCGGAAATCTATGCACAGTCTTATCTCTCCATTGTGCTTTCTGATAGGGACCAAATTCGCAACCCATTTAGAAAATCTGAGTGTCACAATGATCTTAGCATCAAATAACTTCTTGATTTCCTTCTTAATGACAGGGAGTAGCTTAGGATTGATCCTCCTGAGTTTCTGTTTGAAAGGCTTTTCTCCAGGCTTTATAGGAATAGTATGCTGTATGATAGACGTATCATATTCTTTGAGATCTTCATAACTCCAAGCAAACACATCTGTATATTTTTTCATCAACTTTACATACTCCTCTTTTTCTTTTTTCGGCAGCTTCTTGGATAATTTTATGATTTTAGGATTTTCCTCAGTGCCAATATTTTTGTCTTCAACGGCATCACCAACAGGTTTCACTTTGGGGTTCTTGGCAACATCATTTTGATCAAAGAGCCTTTCTAAAGGGATCAGGCCTCTAGGTATGAAATTATTTTTTAGCTGGATGATATCCTTACCTCCCAAGGTCTTCCTTAACTTCTCAGTATCTTCTTCTGATTCAATTTCTTCATCATCTCCAGGGGTCCTATCATTATCATTTTCACTGTCAAAATGGGTATTCACAAACTCCCCTGACAACTCTAGAAATCTTCGGATCTGCATATCATCTTCGAACACCTGCCAGTATTTGTAATTGTCAAGGATAGAAGGTCTGTTCAAAATCTCCACCTGGTATTCCTTTTGACTAGTCATTGGGGTCTCAAATTTTCCAGCAGATACTGCTAAGGAATCAGCCACCAAATTTTCAACCCTGGGAACCACTTGAATTGTATGCTCTGTGAAGAAATTGCCAAGCATATCCCATACTTCATTTCTATAAGCCCTCATCCGAGGATGCTTAGTTTGATAACTCTCATTCACCTGATTTATCACCAACTCATAATCTCCCAAGATCCTGACCCTTTGAGCTCCCAGATCCTTCAAAGCATGTAATCCCAATAATAGGGCCTCATATTCTGCCACATTATTTGTGCATTCAAAAAGAAATTTGTATGACAAAGCTTTGAAATCATGAATAGGAGAAATGATATAGACACCGGCCCCAGCACCAACCTTTGCAACAGATCCATCAAAGTACATGATCCATTGGCCTTCCTTTTTCTGTTTTGCTTCCAAAGCTTCCTGTTCCAACGTTTATTTTTCATCATTTTCCTGAGATTTCTCCTGCAACGTCTTTTCTACTTCATGTGGGATAGTCTCATTAAAGAAAATGGAAGACCCCAAATTAGTATCAACAGCGTATATGTGGTGGACTTCAGGTTTATCTTGACTGCTAACCACATAGGGAGTTATTTTTTCACTATATAACCTTCTGCTCCCATCTGGAAAAGGAATCGTTGCATATGACATGTCCATCTATAAACTACCTTTCAGCTTGGAGGTCCAAGATCTGGACAGCAATACCCCAAATTTGGGTGGGATATCTGCTACCACCACATCCATGACTATAGTTTTAGATGGCAATTTATTCAGGGTCACCACCATGTCTTTAATTAAACCAAGGCATTTTACTCTCCTAGAATCAAATGAGTATAAATCCTTATATGGTCTAGTCACTTCTAATCCCAGACTTTCCACGACCCCTTTAGGCATTAGATTGTGTGATGCCCCGGAATCCAACATAGCATTATGGATCACCTTGTCATGCACATTTAGACTTAAATAGAAAGGAGGAACTTCTTCACCTTCTAAATTTTCAACTTTGGGTCCAAATGAAATAGCAGGATTATCATCATTCAATTCTAAAATGTTTGACTGCCATTCTCCTTGGTTTTTGATCATCATGGTGATAGTATCTCTGTATTCAGTGTTTCTCAATAGCTCATTAAATGGAATAGAGATCTTTAGTTTTGAAAGCTCATTTTATAGGCTAAAACCAGCACCAATCTTTTCCACATCAATCGGAGTCGCCTTCTTTATTATTTTATCCCTTTGTACCTCATTTTCCACCTCCTTACTCACAGAGGGTTCCTTTTGTAGTTCTTTCCCCTTTTCTCCATTCAAAGAACTAGAGGAAGGCTGATTTGGGTTTGCCTTCCCTTTATTTATGGTGACATCCCTATTCCGCAGTCTCATTTTCCTTTGCACATCATCCATTGCATGCAAATAACCTCTCTGATATAGCTCATTTTCAAATTCTTCATTTGGACCTTCCTGCGCAAACATATCATGTTCTTCTTTAGTGAGATATATTTCTGAATCCTGTTCCCCAAACAGATGAATCTCATTTTCAGGTGGGTCTTCTTCATCCCCAACATAATTTTCAGGGAAAGGCAGACAGATAGGCTGTTCTTCTTGGTTTCTTGGATTTCTCTGCCTGTTCTGGGGAGGAATAGGGGGATTTGGTCTTCTGAAATTTGGATTCCTGATTTGGGGCTCCCCTTGCTCTCTGTTGAAAGGCCTAGTGTCCATGGTTAACTTATCCATCAAATTTTCCATAGTCTTGAACATCGTCTCAAATTTAACATCAGCTGAAGAAGATGAAGTAGAAGGCCCATTGTCTTCTTTTCTCCTCCTGTCCATGTCTCTATGTTTTATCTTCCCACTAGCCATCATGTTAGCTTCCACTTCTAGGGCATCAGTAAACATGGTAGCAAGAGTTGCCGATCTCCTTTCCCATAATGAGAATGCAAAATCATTATCAAAAGCTCCAGCATAGTGTAGTTGAGCAGCTACAGGGGAAGGTTTTATATCTTCGGGAATAGAGTTGTAAGCCCTCATGAATCTGCTTGAGAATTCATGAATAGACTCAAAACCCCCCTTCTTAAGACTATTGTACTGAGATAAAAGCTACAGAGGTTTCTGTTTATCGTCCCACCTGTCCAGAAAGGCGTTTTGAAAGGCCTGAAAATTAGCTATAGATCCATTAGGCAGGTTCTTAAACCACTTCTTTGCCTCCCCAGACAGACTCTGGGCAAATAACCGTAGTTTGACATCAGGATAGTCAATTTCTTCCAAGTCAATGAAGTCTTCAAACTTGGCAACATGCTGTTTTGTGGTTATCTCACCTTCCCCATCAAATAAAGAAATCCTCTGAGAATAATTTTGGGGAAGATCATGTAATACAGCCGGCAAACGCAAGGGAGCAAACCTAGCGGCCATTGGTCTGGGTGTGTTCACAGGAACTGCAGTATCTTGAGAATGCTCGGAGGCTGTTGTTTCAGCTTTAAAGGTTTGTTGCAAATCCTTCCAGAGGGAATCTAACAGATAGGACTCTAACCTACTAGGGTTGGACACAGTATTTTTGAGGTCGGATTCAGACCTAGCTCTCAACCTACAAGGAATGAACTCAGTATTTTTTAGGGCGGGTTCAGATCTAGTTCTCAACAGGGTCTGCGCAGTATTGACTTCCCAAAAGAAAAAGGGTTAATATGAGAGTTTGGTGATGCTGATGGGCCGAACAAAGGAAAATCTAACTTCTCTTTATTTTTTCTCTTAAACAACCTTTCTGGATCCTCAAATCTTTTCAAAATTTGGGTATCAGAGTTACCTCGTGTATGTCTTCTTGAAGCCAGAATGTCGTTCTTGAATTCTGAAAACAATTTTTCAATGAAGTCGCCAGGGCAAATATACAACCTTCTATCCTTTTTGAAACTCCTGTTTTCCCACATAAATATCTCTTAATCTTTGTCGTTCTCTCGGGGCAGATAAGCACTTTTGTCCCCGGCAACGACGCCAGTTTGTTAGCACTCAGAATGTACCCAGGTTGTAAAAGGTATACTCCAAGGTAACAACAAAACCACTTTAGGAAGAAACTGGTATTTTCTTCTAGAGAGGGATCTCTCAATAAAGATTTAACAAGACCAGATTTAAAATAACATTCACAGATTTATGTATTTGGCTGAAACAATCACATAACCATTGGGCATGGAGTCATATACAAATATAAAAATACCACAAAGACATATACATGATGTTCATCAAAGGCAAGGTAGTTATATCATCACAGTCATTCAAATTGATTCAGGTGGAACAGAAGAAATGAAGAAACAACCCATTAATACAGAGTATCAACAAAGATGAGTTCTATATCAACTTTAGCAGAAAAAATCATATAATATCTGAAATGATAACCAGAGCATAAACACATGAATTCTGATTATCTAACGCTATATTTCAGATACGAGGAAGAAACAAAATGGAGTGTTACACAAGGGAAATACAATCACATAAGAAAGAGGCACAGACTGTAATATCAACAACACATGAATCTCTGACAAAAATCTCATGCATTTACTTTGTCATTCCAAAAACAGATATGTTCTCCAAAATTATTTACCACCCGATGGGTTCCAACCCCCATCTCTTAAAAAGGATGCATATTTATACATAAATTGATAGCTCTTCCAACAAGAAGATCAATAACAGAATGATCAGCTTAATTTAGATTTTGTAACTGAATTTCCTAACCACTAGGAAGTTTGTTACAACTCCAATCCTAACAGACCACAAAGTACGAATCAACTTAACAACAAACTTTCGCCCATCAGCTCCATATCTTTGCCCCATCAGCTCCACGTCTTTGCCCCATCAGCTCCACGTCTTTGCCTCATCAGCTCCACGTCTTTTCCTCATCAGCTCCATGTCTTTTCCCTATCAGCTCTTCAGTGTATGACACATGTTCCTAAGGATGGAGAATATACTTTGTCTTGCCAAACCGCTCCACAGATTTCCATTGCTTCGAACTTGGGGTGTCACACTCCATCATTTCCCGAATAGCTACCTCGAGCTCCATATATGCTTCATAGGACTTTCTGGGCAATCTGCTCCTGATGATGGAAAACTTCTGCAGAATCTCGAAATCCTCTGTGAGCATATCCACGATGGTCTTCCCTGTCAGATTTTTCTCCAAATCATTGAATTTGGTGTGATCCATGCAGCATTGAATAGGCAGGTTATGATAATGTTCCTGTGAGAACATGCGCCCTTCTCCATCCCAGAAAGAAGGCAATCCGTCCTTGAACAGTTCTTTAAACTCCCGTTTAAAATTATTAACCTGCAGAATCAATCCTTCGGATTTATCATGGACCGTTTTGATTAAGTGATGCTTATGGATGATTTTCTTTGCCCACATCACTATTGACACTCTGTCTTTTATGCCCAATTCCTGCAACTTCTGATATGACAGTGAATTTAGAAAATTTAATGTGTTCTGAGCTGCAACGAGGGATCTTTTCTCCATATGTTCGTTTACCAGTTTCAGCCTCTGGTGGGCCAAATTTATTATTATATTCAAATCATCAATAAAATTTAAATAGTGCCTGAACTTGGGAATCTCTATACACGAGGTATCCCAAATGATGTGTTTTTCCCCCTGAAGAGGGCCTTTCCCAATGCATTTTTCCTTTAGTTCATTAAATTTCTTCTGTAATTGATTCCTGTCTTGCAGTATTTGTTTTTTGCTTTCATTAACTTTGGCCAGTTCAGCTTTCATCTTTTCATTTTCTGCTTTCAAATCTTTGATTGCCTCTTCTTTCAAACTCACCTGGGACATTGGTACTAAAAAATCATCAGTAGAGAAATCATCTAAAGGCTTCTGAATATTTACAATAGACAAGTCCTCACCGGTGGGAGTTTGGCTCATCAACTCTTCCATAATCTCCTTCTCTTCATTCTAATCTTTTTTCATTAAGGAGATTTGGGACAACAGTTCCTCCCTTTCGGCTTCCCACTTCTCTTTTTCCTCCTGTAGCTCTCCGGCTCTTCCTTTGTATTCCATCATATCCCGATGGACTTTATCCTTTTCTTCTTGGAGGGCTAGCAACTCAGATGACTGAACATGTTCAGTTCCTGGGATCTTCAGTTTCCTTTTCAGGACCTGGAGCGCATTATCCTTTTCCTCTAACAACCTCTTGACTACCTGTGTACTGTCTGAACTAGCAATGTCTGTCTGTAGCTTCTTAATCTGAACAACATTTGCTTTATTTTCTACTTTCTCATGTTTCAACTGGATTTCCAATTTGTCTATCAAGACTTGCAATTTATTGATCTTCACCATGGCTTGAAGTAAGTCTGAGTAGATGATATCGCTTGTCTGTTTGTGGAGTTGAATTTTGTCCAGAGTGCTGATTTTGTCTAACCGGATCTCTATTTCAGACATTTTCTTGTCACTTACCATAGCCATTCTAAAAGTATTCCTCTCAGCATCTCTAGCAGAGACGAGAGAGGTTTTCGAACTGCACAAACTTCTAACCTTCAGGAGCAAATTTCTCGTTTCCTCCATAGACTGTTTCCTCTTCTCCATGTAACTGGTTTTTAGGTCTTCCTTTAACTTAAACATGTGGCACAATTCCGAACTATCTACATCACCTTTCGGATTTTTAAAAGAGAATTGACTTACTTGCACCGCTTTCAGGGGAACTAGGGCACCTCTTTTGGAACTATCAGAAACCTCCTTATCTACAATTTCACCCCTTTCAAGCAGCTTTTCCCTTTTATGCGGCCCTTCCTCGTCTACGTCCATACTCTCCGTTTCAGACAAACTCCTCTTGACTACCATACCAGCACCTTCTGTTATTTGGGTCGTTGTGACCGGTGTAGCATGTGTCTCTTCATCAGAATCTGACCTGTCAGTATATTGCAGAAAATTGGCCATTTCAGCTAGACCCTCAATAGCCTGATGCTCAAATGGTTTATTCTTGTTTGCTTGCTTTCTCAATGAGATCACCTGGTGGGGGTCATAGTTCACATTTACATCTTTTATGAAATCCATATTCTCCATCAACCTTTCTATAAATGCGAGGGCACCTTTACCTTTAAAAATGAAAGGGCCGACTTTAAATGGAAATTTAATATTCAAAGATTTTTTGAAAGCACCGAAGTGCTTTTCCTCAGACAACAATATCTGCCTCATGAACTCCAATGCGAAAATCCTTGGGGTCAAGAAGGATGGTTGCCTATAAGGCTGACCAGTAAAGCCATATATTCTTAACACTGTGTAACCTTTGTACAGGAACCAGCCCCCCACCCGATCTTCAGGTGATGACTGCATTAGACATCTCATTTCGTCCAAGACACGGGGCAAGTCCTCATCAAATAACATCCTGTATATTTTGGACATGATCGAATTGGCAAATTCGACCATGTTGATTTTCTTGGGCAAATCAAAAGAACATAGAGCACTTAAGAACTTTAATTCAGTAACATTAGAACATAATAACATGTTAAGCAAGTATGTTTGAAACCTAAAAAACTGGACCTTTGGAAATTCAGTCAACTGGAGGTGGATCGCTTCGGCAAGGTACTCATCTAAATTAAGCACGGGGACTGACTGGGACTCGAGACTTAAAGAGTTTATTTTTAACAGGAAAACAAGGATAACATCACCTATATGACAATCGTCATCTAGACCTAACACTTGACAGACCAAAGACATTACCAGTTGCACCTCAGTTCTAAAAATGTGCAAGGGGTAAGGCGAGAAAAGGCCTTCAAGGGACTGACCTTCCTTCAGGATACTTGACAGGAATCGAGAGTGACTTTCACTTTCACAATTTTTGAAAAACTCGGCAAGGATAGATTCATTTACAGACTCACGATTTACAGGGTAGCTTTCGGGCAGACTAAGGTTTTCTCTGACGATCGAAGCATCAATTTTACACAGTATTTTCGACGCGGACCGACTCACGATGATCCTCTGAGAGGGAGAATAGTTCACCGTGCACCATTCGGAAAATTTAGGGAAGTGAAGGGTTTGCTTAAGGGAGAAATGGTACAAAAAATACTTGCATACATTCAGAACGTCATTCCCCTGTGAAGAATAAGACCACAATTTCTCTTTGCTGCCGGACACACTTCCTGTGGACAGGAAGGGGTCGCAGACGCCCCTATGTCTGTCTATGAAAAATTCCTCTCTGTCATCCCCGACCCGACCAGACACACGAACCTCGCCCTCTTGGTCCATTTCTTAATTTATAATGGTAATTGGATGAAGGAGTTACAGGATTAAAGTCCTACCAGGCTTACTATGGAGGCGTGTGTTCGGAACGTGCCTGGTACTGACAAATGGAAGCTCCCAAATTGCCAGGTCCTTTTCGCCGGGTCCCGAGCAAATAAAATAATCATTGGAGAGGTAAACCCTGCCTTTATAGGACCACCCAATCCGCCACGTGGACAACATTTATTTCCGCAACCACCACTTATCCCTAATTGCCGTGCGCTTCTACTTTCCGGTTTCATCCCAGACCGTAGATCTGATTTTTCTTTAATTCTTGGCCATTGGATCATGTTCCACGTACCCCACTCCACTCAACGCCTTGGTTATAAACGACGTGCCAGTCTCCATCCCAGAATGATTTCCCATCGTCGATGAAATCTCCTTTTACCATGAGCTGTTGGATCGGGTGACACGTACCGAACTCCGCCGGGAGTCTGGGACTTATCCTCCATGCAAGTTTCAACCCCAGAATCGATCCCAACCGTTGATCATTCCGCCTTTAAGTTTCAACCGTTGGATCAAACACCATGTAATGAATTCCGCTGGGCTCCTTTCTTTTATCCAACGTGCAGCTTTGATCCCCGGAATTGTTCTCGGCCGTTGATGTGATACCCCTTTAACTCTCCACCGTCGGATCATACGCCATGTATCAAATTCTGCTGGGCACATCGAAATTATCCACCGCGCAAGTTCGCCCTCCAAAAATTATAACAGCCGTTGATCTGATTTACTTTGATTTTCAGCCGTCAGATCGATCACCAGGTAACTCATTCTGCTGGGCGCTGTAGGTTTATCGGTCGAGCAGGTCCTAGTTCCGAAATCAATCTCGACCGTAGATGCGATCCGACTGTGCCTCTCCGCCATTGGATCTAGTAGCCTGTACCTGATTCCGCCGGATTGTGTCATTTTAACTGCTATGCAAGTTTACGAAGCGGATTGGATATGGATTGTTGATCCGCCCGAACCAACCTGACGACCGTTGATCTGTGCACCTGATAAGTGCCTGGTCAAACTTTTATCTTCCTTGCATCTCCGAGGAGCGGAGAGAATACCAGCCATCGATTTTCTTCCTCCTTCCATCGCGGCCTAGGATCTTCGGTGACTTGATCGCATTTTGCCTATAGCTCCATTTTTTACGATATATCCTTTGACCCAAGTATCCAAAAAACCATTTTTATTTCTCCACCATGGTTTCTTATCCTCTTGATAAATAATGGTGTTAACACCCTTTACAACAAGTCTAGCCTTGTACCGCTTATTTCCTCCATCTTCTTCCTTCAACTTGTAAACCCATTTATTCTACAATGCCCTTTTTTTGCAGGTAACTTAACTAGATCCCAAGTCTGGTTTCTTACGAATGAGTCCATCTCCTCATCCATGCCTTGCTCCCACTTCTTTCTAGTTTCTACCTGCATTGCTTCTTCAAAAAATTCTGGTTCACCAGAATTAGTCATCAATAAATAATACAGTGAAGGAGAGAATTGTTCAGGGGGTCTACTTAACCTGGTATACTTTCTTACAGTTGTAGGAGTTTCAGGTACATGTTGCTGCTCTTGATTTTCTGGTGCTTTTGGAACTTCATTTTCTTTGATTTCATCAAGCACTATGTACTCTGTGTTTTCCTTTTCTTCTTTATTTCCCTGCAAGTGATCTTTGTAGATGACCTTTTCATTGAATACTACATCTCCACTCCTAATGATTTTTCCATTTTTAAGATCCCATAAGCGATAACCAAAATCAACAACCCAGTATCCAATAAAGGTACATTTCTTGGATTTAGCCTCAAGATTTGTTCTATCATCTTTATCAATATGGACAAATGCTTCATAACCAAAAGTTCTCAGAAATGAATATTTTACCTGTTTACCTACCCATGCCTCCTCTGGAATACCACCATCCAAAGTGCTTGAAAGCCCTTTGTTTATTAAATAAACAACAGTGTTTACAACATCAGCCCAAAACTGTAAGGGCAACCCTGCATGCAATCTCATACATCTTGCACGCTCCATGATGGTTTTGTTCATCCTTTTTGACACACCATTTTCTTGGGGTGTTCTAGGGACTGTCTTCTCTCTGTGAATCCCATTGTGTGAACAGTAACTGCCAAACTCCTTGCTGCAGTACTCGCCTCCATTATTAGATCTGAGACATTTTAACCTTTTTCCTGTCTCATTCTCAGCTAGAGCTTTCCACTTATTAAAAGTATCAAACACATTAGATTTTTGTCTAATGCAATAAACCTAAGTTTTTCTAGTTGCATCATCAATAAAAGTAACATAATAATGAGAGCCACCAACAGATTGTACCTGAGCTGGTCCCCATACATATGTATGAACAAGCTCTAACTTTTCACTCTTCTTTTGTTTCCCAACTTTGAGAAATCTAACTCTCTTCTGCTTTCCATAAACACAGTTCTCATAGAATTCCAAACTTACCTGCTTCAGATCAGGAAGCAGTTTCCTTGAGTGGAGAATCTGCATCCCCTTCTCACTCATGTGGCCAAGATTATGATTCCACAATGCCGTACCTCTTTCTGTGGAAGCTACAGAGATTGAATAATTAGTATTATGAGGACATAAATATAACGTACCTATCCTATCTCCTTTTGCAATTACCATTGATACTTTAGTGATCTTCCACCACGTTTCTCCAAACGTAGACAAACAACCGCTATCTCCCCACTGCCTTGTTGAGATCAGATTTCTTTTCATAGCAGGAATGTGCCTTACATATTTTAGCATCCATTCACTTCCTTTATTTAACTTAATTCGTACCTTACCCTTTCCAACAATTTTACATGGTTGATCATCCCCCAATAGCACATGCCCAAAATCACCTTGAACATAATCATGAAAGAATTTCCTATTGGGTGTAGCATGACATGAATCCCATGAATCTACTACCCAGCAATCACGAGTATTATCTAATGCAAGAATCAAAGCATCTTGTAACACATCACCTACTACATTCACCTCCTCAGTAGTCTCTTGCTATCTGTCTCCTTTTTTCTTTGGAGCTCTGCAGTCTTTCTTCATGTGTCCTTTCTTACCATAGTTCCAACACTCTATTTTTACAAATCTGGACTTGGATCTTCCCTTTTTAGACTTGTTGTGATTTCCTGGGTTCCTTCCTCTCTCGTTTTGTCTCCCTCTACTCTCCATGGTCAACGCATTACTTGATGTCTCACCTGTGTTTTTTCTTCACATTTCCTCGCTAAGAATAACACCAACAACATCATCAAACTTAAGAGTGTTTGAACTAGGGATAGAGTTACTTACAGCCATGACCAAGCTATTGCATCTTTCTGGAAATGAGCACAAGATTATAAGAGCCCTAACCTCATCATCAAAGTTCACTTTTATAGAACTTAACTGACTGGTAAGTGTATTAAACTCATTTAAATGGTCAGCAATAGATCCACCTTCTGACATCTTCATATTAAATAAACGCTTCATTAACAATACCTTGTTAGAAGTCGAGGGTTTTTTGTAGAGCATACTCAATGCGCTCATCACACCCTTTGTTTTTTTTTTCTTTCGAAATATTGAAGGCCACAAAAGAAGCCAGGCATAGCCGTATTGTTCCCAGTGCCTTTCTATCTAGAACCTCCCATTCTTCATCCTTCATAGCCACCGACTGTTTTGATTTTCCGCCCAACGACAGGTACAAATCCTTCTGGTACAGATAGTCATCCAATTACATATTCCATAATTGATAGTTTTGGCCATTAAATTTCTCGACCATAAAATTTCCTTCTTTCGCCATTGCTCCCACTTGAACCAGAAACCCTTCTTTTCTGCAAGTTTACCAACCAAATAGACCTTTTGGCTCTGATACCAATTGTTAGAAAACAAGACCGTAGAGCAATAACAGATATACAATTAAAGCAATAAACACAATGCAAAACACATTAAAACATTACAAAGAGACATAGATATAACATGGTTCACCCAAACGATGGGCTACGTCCACAAATAAATTGCCAGTCCTTTTATTACAGTAAAAAAAGATGAAGGGATACACCCTATCACAAAACCGCTGCACTTCCTCTTCTTGCTCTCACAGTCTCTCTTCCAAAACAATACAATACCATTCCTAGTCGTTTTACAATGCTTTCTTTTATAGGGGAAATACAATGGGAAAATTATAGGGTTAACCCAATACCATGGGTCTGCAATACTGTTGGTCAACACACATCCCAAAAAATTTTCTCAGGGGATCCGCCCCTGAACACCTGTTTTCTCAAGGCCGCTGCCCCCGAACCCCCTTTTTCGGGGCGCTACCCTGAACTCCAAGGAAGGGGTAATGAGTGTATAGTACACCTGGGTTACAAACATGACTGAATAATATCTCTGGATCTAGAAGATTATTCTCCACAACCAATAGCCAAAGGGGGAGAATATTGAATGAAGTTCTCATTGATGCCAAAATAGGTTCAATAATGACAAAGGAATAAGTGATGACACAATGGCAGGGAAAGCGATGACATATGTTATAAGGATGTAAATACACATGAGAGGATCTAGTGAGGAGATCAAGTCCGATCAAACTAAAATGATCGATCGATCCTCTGATTAATCTATCCAGGGTCGTGGAGTTGCAATCAACTTAATTAGCATAAGTTAGACAGCTCAGATTGTATCAAGAGAATAGATCGACACCAGGAAAAGGATCCGCAAAGTAAATATGCATGGAAATTAACATCCTGGAGCACCAAAGTGAAGTTCTATGTTTGATAACTAATCAATGGACAAGGGGTATTCTGCAAAGTGATTGATTATTCACAAGATTTGTGAAATCAAATTTTGAGAAAAGTCGAAATTCATACTCGTAATTGCAGAAGGAAGAAGTTTTTGATTACGGAAAGGTCGTTGCAGAAAGTGTTGGGGCGCGCACCCTAACGGTCGTTAAGGTGGGTAACTCCACAGAGTTATGGGAGTTTGTAAGCGGAGTTACGACTCAAAATAGTCTTAGGGGTGTCGAGGTTGAGTAAAAACCTCCTTTTGTAATAAACCCATGGTTTAAGTCCAGGGTTTAGGGTTCGGGGTGCCCATGGTTTAAGCCCATGGTTTTGTAATAAGTGCACTATAAATAAGCACTCTTGTAAAGAAGTCAGTTTAGGATTTTGATGTAAGATGAATTAATGCGAAGCTAAGGCTATTTTGTAAGAGAAGGTTAAGTCCCAGCTATGTGCGTGGACGACCTCTGCAGCTGTGTGCGCAGAGGGTTTTGGGTGATAAAGGAAATCTGCAGCTGTGTGCGCAGAGGCCTACAGCTGTGTGCGCGGCTTTGAGGAATTGAAGGGATCTGCAGCTGAGTGCACAGATCAGAACTGTGGTTTTTGTAAAGAGTTGAATAAAACACAGTTCTGTGGATGTAACCCCTAAACTGGGGGTGAACCACGTTATATCGTGTGTTGTGGTTTTTGTTTTGTTGTTGTTATGTTCTTTTATGCATTGATAAATATATATCTGATAAGTAAGATCACTGCTAAATACTAACTTTGCTGAAATTCCCAGTAAAGGGTTAAGCAAGGCACTGTTTGTTTATCTAACCGCGAAGCTAAATAAGTAACTATTAAAGCTCTGCATTTTATGATTATAATTGTTAGAAGCTAAGGTACAGTAATATCCCTCTTCTGCTTGCAGAAACCTGATTTTGTGACATCCCATAGCTGTTTCGGGTGAGACTGCAACTTGTTCGCAGGTTGTTGCCGAAAGGGCCAACACTGTTGGTCTTTTGTTGGTGCGAAGTTAATGGTATAAACCTCGAGTCTTCCCTATAGCCCAATAGAAAGATAATTGCAGAAGATGATTTATGGAAGGAATTTTTGAGAAAATTCAAAATGCATACCTGCAATCCACAATTACAGAAGGAAGAAGTTTCTGATGACAGAAAGGTCGTTGTGGAAAGCTAATTGCGGAAGCAATTTTCGATAAAAGTCAAAGTGCACATGTGAAATCCACAACCCACAATTACAGAAGAAATAAGTTTCACAAATTGTAGAAAAGTTGGGTCAAAAAGATGAATGCAGAAAGGAATTTTGTCAAGAGTTTGTTGGGGAGAAGACATTGCGGAAAAGAAAATTAAACAAAGTTAAAAAATGAAAAACAGAGAAATAATTTCGAATTAGTTTATTTGTCTGTGAATAGTCAGGATGAAGATATGTGACTGATGAATGAAGAGATATGTTTGAGGGTATATAAACAATGCGTTAAACCTTCAAATAGAAGTCTCTGTACATTCAATTGGAATATTGATTGATGTAGAACAATCAAAGATTAAATTATCATATAAGGGAGGTTGGGAAGCGATAGGGCAAGAAACAAGTCTGCAAGGGGGTCATAGCTTCCTTCTAGTGGTAGCTGGTAAACAGGGTTTCGTATCATCCTTTCAGTTGTAGCTGATAAAACAGGGTGGTGTACCCTCCTTCTAGTAGTTGTTGGTAAATAGGGTGCAGTACCATCCTTTTCTGTAGTAGCAGGAAAAAACTATTGTAAATATAATTTTGCAGTAATAGTAAGTATTGGTGGTTTACCCAATTGGGATTCCATGATAAATTTGTGTTCTGTGTTCTTTTGTTTATCATGTGTGTTAATAAGTAAATTAAAATTGGTTTTAATTATTAAAAAAATATCAATATTGATTCACCCCTCCCCTCTCAGTATTGTATTCCAACAAGGAGAGGCCCATGGCCATTATTATTTTTCCTAAATAAAAAAACATAGTATAATAATAGGCCTACGACCACAAGAATCATACCTAGAAACAATATATAAGTTAGGAAGTCAAGAAAGGATGAGGTTGACAAAAACACAATAAATCAAGTATATACAGATGTGAAATAAATCATACCAAGATTCCATGCAATGCTAAGGATGAATGAGTATCATAATTAATCAAAGATATGATCCATGAATGGAGCTTCCCTTTTTGTATTTTCAAATAATAGTTATAACTTCAATTGTGGTTCCAAAAATTCTAGGGTTAAACCACATTTGAAAAAAAATAGGTTAAAACCTAAGGAGAAACCCAAAAGGAGTAGAGCTATTCGGAAATATTAGTTGGAATGATAAGGTTATGCTCTTTATTTACAAAGTAATAATGTATGTAGGGTGTCCAAATGAAAAAAATTAAAGTTTGAACCCAAACTCAAGTTCATAGTGAAAGAATGAGGATAAATACAGTTGCAATGACAAATCTAGGATCTATTGTTTCTACTCACAAATCAAGCACAATCAAACTATAAGTGTAAAAACCTGGGTAAGTCTAAGGGATGTGACATAGGTGAAGTGATGTCAGTTAAATTAATTTTCTTAATTCCTGTTACATTTTAATATCAATATTAGTTTCACAATTGTTAGAATAATCAACCCATAGTTACCTACCTTAGACATTAATTATACCATTTTTGTCTTATTACCTAGTCTCCTAGATTCCACTCTATGCTGGTTGCCTTCTACATGTCCTAGAAATCAACAAATCCCAAAAATTAGTCATGGAGCACTTGGGAAACTTCCTGGAAACCCATTTTAGCATGTCTACTTTATTCCAGATCCTCCAAAGCGCATATCTTCTTTTTTTGAAAAGTTGTCTGTTTTATTGAGAATTAAGGCAAAAGGAAAAGCTAGACTAGGTGTAATTGACTTGTTTTTTGCCCACATCATCCTCCCTCCTTTTCTCCTTGTTAACCCAAAAAATCCCTCACTCAGCTCTACATTTCCTACACCACCCAAGGACACCCATGCACGACCCTTATTTCAACCCATTGGACCCCCACACCCTAAAAAAGGCTTAAGAATGAGCAAAAGGGCTTAAAAACCCCTAAAAAGAGCCTAAATAACTCTCCTAGGGGATAAAGCCTCCAAAAAGGGGCTAAAACCCCTCAAAGGAGCTAAATATAGGGCAAAAGGGGCTAAAAACCCAAAAAGGGGCTAAACCCCCAACCAGGGGCTTAAAACCATAAAAATCCCCAAAAAAGCTATAAATAGAGGGGTGGGGGTCACTCTCAAAACAATCCTCCCTTACAGACTATTATGCTGCCCGAGTGGATTCCTTGAGACCATTTTCCTATCAAGCCACCCACACTCCCTCTCATCCATCTTCCCTTGGAGCCATAGCTACCCCATTGCCAAGAGAGGTGCTTCTCCAAGCTAGGGCATGGTGGCCCATTTCCACCAAAAGAAGGTATACTTTTTGTTTTGTTTTGTTTATTTGAGTTTTCCTAACATCTATTTGCTTGTAGGTTTATGGAATAACATTTTATTGCAGGTCTCCATTGTTGTATGCAGGGTCTCATAGGTCTTCAACCCATAACCTTGTGTGCAGGGGGGTTCTTTCTTTGCTGTTCTTCATTTCTGTTCTATTTCGTTTCTGCTTTTATTTTCTGCATCCACCACCAGGAAACTATCCTTTCATATTATAGATGGAAGGTAGCCATTCCTGCCGTGTAGAAAGGGATAAATCCATGCTACAGAATTAGCGACCATACCAGGTTGATCCCACAGAATCCCTGGGTCTATTTTCTCAAAATTTCAATTTTTAGTTCAGTTTTTGCCATAGTTTGGTTTTTTGTTAAAATCTAGCTTAGATATCTGTTTATTTGCATATCTAGTTACTGCTAAGCCTCCTCAAGGCCAATCCGAGCCCATTTGGCCACAGTACCAGTTACTGTTGGCCATTATGTGATTTGCAAATCACTCAACTGTGCAAAAATGGCTGAACCAAATTTCTGAAAATTCACTTCTGTTCAGGCTCGTTTTCTGCCCAAACAGTTGATCCATTTGTGAATCTGGCCACATATAAGGGTAAAAGGGCCTGTTTCCGAAGTGGTTTTCAGCCGTTTGAGGTAATTCCTCACGGTTTGATCACAATCCACTTTGAAAAAACATGATCTTTATAGGTGCGCGACCCTTTTTTGGGCTTCACTGTTTGCTTTTATTGGGACTATCAGTGCGGCTCAGGCACCTCTGTCCATCCAAACTGTGTTTATTTCTGTTTATTTCCATTTCATTTACAGAACAAAGATTAATTAAATCAAAGTGTAAATCAATACTTAATGGGTTGATGAAAATAGTCTGATTAAAACATACTTAAAATCAACATCTTGCCTAACCCTTCCTCCTCTACCCAGTCATCACCCTTTGGGGTGTTATGGGATAAGACGAAGGTGAATATCGTATAGTAATAGGCACTTCACCGAATATTTTTCGAAGCCACTAAAAATGGGTGACTTGGAAGGTAGAGGGGGTAGAGAAGGAGGGATTCTCACGACACTTAGCGTCCTCCCTGTTGACCAACCTTGCATTCAGAGGGTGACCTATGGATCTACATATCGGCTTAGTCCCATTTTGTTGAGAGACCAACACCTTCTCCTGGTTGAAGAGAAATATAGGTGTAAGGTAGTCACCTAGTCAGGTTATCACGATTCAGTATTACAAAGGGTACATGTCTAAAATTTTTTATGATTACTATTTACTGCTTTCATTCACACTGTTATGAACTCTGTAGAATATTCATAAACCATTTAAGAAGCCACTGGATATAACATAAAAACAAAAGGCATACACACCATACCATATAAATCAACCCAACTCAGTTCATGATGCTGAGTGAGCCAGTAAAATTTACAATTTACACTAAGTTAAAAATATGTAGTCTTTGAGGACATAAGTCCCTAACTTCCTTAACCGTGGGAAGTACTTGGGCTCATCCCAGAAAATCATTGTGAGGAGTACCATGGGAACCCCAAAGTAGCTGGCCGCTGAGAGGAATTGCCAAGTGAAATGGGAAACGATCCCCACCGATTGAGTAGCACTCCTGTGAGGAAAAAGACAAGCATTGTCTTCTGGTAGTATTGGTGGCTGAGTGACCACCTGCAACCAATACAAATCCATTGAAACTGGGGTCCAAAAATCATTACCACCAGTTTGACATACAAATTTGACATGATTAATCCCTCATGCTCTTCCTCATGCCTAAGAGGAAAACCACCACATTTTGGGTCATTAAACCAACATCATCGAGACCATTCTCGACGACCTCCCACACCATCAGAAGGCCACACAACCTCTAATTCAGATTCAGGCCCATATCAGTCTGAACCAGATCTGCACATTGCACCATCAAGCCCCATGGCTGGCAAACTCGGATTCATTTTCTGGCATAACAATTGCTAGTGGACCCATGTACACACCACAAAATATCACCAACAACCCTACAGGTGGCCCCAATGTGGTTATGAAAACTATCATAAGTCAGCTTCCATAACCATATTGACCAGTCAAGCTGTCCCACCTGCAACACATGGGGGTAGTTTCCCTTCCACCTACACTGCCCCTCCTACAACACATGGGGGTAGTGGCCCTTCCACCTACACTGCCCCTCCTTTCATACATGGGGGCAGTGGACCTTCCACCCACACTGTCCCTCCCACCACACTTGGGGGCACTAGCCTATCCATAATGGTGCCACAAGCACCCCCAATTATGCAGGTGCATTATGCACCTGCAAACCCCACCACCATGGCTGCCCCATCTCACATCAACCTAGGGTCAAACCTTCCTTTCATGGCACGTCTCAACTTGCTGGATTTGACTTGGTTAACAAATGACCCTATCTGAGATTAAACGTTTTGGCCTCCCATGCCAACCAAACTTCCCTCAGATATTCCCAAGTTTGAAGGCAAGGCAGGGGAATGCCCCCAAAACCACATCATGACGTTTCATCTATGGTGCTCATCAAAAATCATTGTAGATGATTCAATCAGGATAAGACTATTCCAATGCACCCTCACAGGTGCTGCAGCCAAATGGTACATTGAGTTACCACAAGCCAAGTACCCAGATTTCAACTCCCTGGATTTCATGTTCTTGCAATATTTCCAACTCCCCTTCAGATATGATGAAGGGGTGGAGATCTTGTTATCTTGCTGCCAAAATAATACGACCCACATAAATAACCACATCCATGAGTGGTGACGATGCCGTAGTTTGTGTAAGATCCAACTTGATGACAAGATCTTCCTGGATTGGTTCCTTAAAACCTCGCTCCCACCTATAGCAAAGGACGTCGCATCCGAACATACCCAATCTGAAGATGAGGCCATCCTGAAAGCCTAATAGTTTGATTTGATCTATGCATAGTCTGTATATGTTTACACCATCATTCTAGATGCTCCCCACGCAGGCACCTCCTACCAAAATGCACCGGGGGCATTTGATGTTGCAGATGGCATCATAGGCTCGGCCTCTCACCAACCACAACACCGTCTAACACCACCTGCAGTATCACCACAACCAAGCAACAATGCTAGTGTTGCCTACCAAAACCAAAATCCGGACGATGCAAGAATTATGTCCCAGTTTGGATCCACAACTTCTTACGCACAACGTGCACCACTGCAGCAGGCTCAGGCCTTGGCTTGGCCATCACGGCAATACGTGGGGAAAATGCCCACATTTGTGGCACTGCCACCCACCCAAATATACTATGCACCAGCAGTGCAAGCGGGTCAAGCCCCCGCCCTTGCTCCACCCGCTCCATTGGGACAAGTGTTTGCACAACAAAACTGTCCCAACCAGCTAGCCCCCAATAATCAATAAGGGTAAGCTAGGAATAACCGACCCCGGAACCAAGGCAAAAATCAACCTTAGGGAGGTATTCAACAACCAAACCCTCCCAACAATGTCACGGAAAACCAACCAGCCCAAAATCCTCCACGACCAAATGCACCGAGACGCAACGCTCCATTGCATAGAAACCAACCATGCACACTCTGTGAGGTCTACGGGAACTACACATTCGAGTGTCCCTTCATGGGTCGCGTTAAGCAGGCCATTAGGAATGAGGTTCAACATGCCACCAACACAATGGACCAAGCCCAACCCAACCCAGCACCACAAGGACCTCCTCCTATGGTTCTCCAAAACCAATTACCAGTCCAAGGAATGGTGGAAACCGCACCCCCTCCACAACCCAATCCCAACACTCCAGGGGCACATCCCATGACAGAAAAGGTGTCCACCACCTGCTAGCTATGACAACTGAAGAGGTCAATTTACAAACTGTTGCCACCTTTTCACACACCTGGATCACGTGGCAGAAATCTTCAAGCCACTCGGCGTGTCCTTGGGGGCAAGTCTCGAGTCAAGGCTGTCACCTTGTTCTTGACTCCTCCGTTTAGGCTCAACTCCTAACGAAGCCAAGGGGGGTAGACCCTATTAAGTTACTAAGGATGATTTCTTAGTGTAATGATGTTGTACTGAATCAGTTATTTAGGAGTTTGAATATTTTAACTATAAACAATCAAGATGACAAGATACGAAGATACACACGAAAGCACAAAGTTGATACACAATATATATACGAAGCAAAAAAGACCAGTGCCTTAAAAATGGAGTCAAAAGAGATTAGTGTGCTTGCATGTGTTTGGAATAAATGTTTTGCGATTGCATCTTGGTATGTTTTAAGTTAAAAATGAAGTATGAATTGATTAAATTAGGCTAAAGGGGGACTCCAGATATACCCGAGAGTACTTGGAGTATGTCCAAAAAAAAGCCTATACGGCTACTCGCAAGGAATATGTGGGCTGAAATGGAGTCTCTGGGGCTGTGTTCGTAACGCACCCGTTAGGGTGTGACAGAGATCGGCGTCCCGAGGTCACTTTTCAGTAGGTTCCCGCTTCCTTTGGGTATTTTGCCACCGTAAAGGTTTGATCGAGGTGTTGGATTTTCACCCGATGGTTTGTTAATTAGGGAAGGTGAGTCCTAATTATTCTAGTCACCCAAGTGCTTTTGATACAGCTTGACTGATCAGACGAACCGCAGCCAAGTTTTAAAAGATGTGTTCTCGCTTAAAAGAAAAGCCTCCAAGAACCTCTTTCGATCCAAGTGGATCTCAATCGTAAAATAAAGGAGGGGTTAATTTTAAAATGCTAATAAACAAAAGATGAGAAAATAACACAACTACACAAATATGGTTTTCTGATTAATCCTACCACGAATCTCTTTCCCCTTTCGGGTCACTCGGGAAATCGCGGGGTAAGTATTATGATTACTTTTGAAAGTAAGATATGGAATATGGAATTAACAACAAGATCAAATATACTACCCTGTAAATCAGATCAATTCTAGTAAAAGGAAATAAGCAGAAAACGACGAAAGTGGCACCGACGCGAATCCCCCTAGGGGGGATGGGGAATGGGCTCGAAAGATCCTATTCAAAGGATGATTTTATTACAGTGGTTACAATATCAAAGCACTGATAAAACAGATCTTTCTTGTTCCTTATATAGGCTAAAACCAATATCTTACAGTTTATATAAAAAAATTTACAAATTATGTGACAAAAGAGAGACCCCTGGGGGGATTTGAGCGCTCCAAAAGCCACTTTGGACAGCAGATTCCTTTCTTCTCTGTCAGACATGCTAAATTATAGTGAGTGAATTATAATAACAAATTCCCCAAATCACTTTAAGAGTGCCTTTGGGTCAGCCTACTTTATCTCAAAAATTAATGAAATTAAACTAGCTAAACCGACGAAAAAGGAACCAAGGAAAGCAAGATTTCCTTGGGATCTTGGCTTGCTTTTTGTGCAGCCAATTAAAAGCACTGATTGCATCATATTGAAATTATTGAACAGAAAATGAAACTACCTTAACAACAGGCTATGAAATTTTCAATAAACTACTTGCGAAACTAAGGCAATTTTAGCTAGATCTCTTGAATTTGAACTTTATGCCCAAAATGAAACTAAGATCTAGAAATTTGGAGGGATCTTGATAATTATATCTATGTATGCTTTTCTTTATGAGATAGATCAGATTTAAAAAGAAACCTTAAAGTAACCAGTTTGAGGAAAGTTTAATAATTTTTAAAGGAGGAAGAGAGAGAAAGAGTGTTGGTTTCCTTGAAGATCCACAGTAGAGATTTCAGGTGGAATGTCGAGGGACTATGCCTTTGAAATGTTTTGAAGAGAATGAAGAAGAAAACTAGATCAACATCCTCTCCAAAGTATGAACCTGCAACTTAGCTGAAATCAAAGAACTTGCCAAGAAACTTGTGAGATCCGATTAGTACATACAAAGAGATTCAAGATAACATGCATATAAGCTTATAGGACATGCTAAATCTATATCTCTAAACATGCATCAAAGGAGAGTGACAGTCAATAAACTTATTGAACAAAACCTTTCCTATTAAGATTGTAATAAGCTAATTACCAATCTTAACCACATATCTACAAGAAATTAGCAAAAAATGACCACAGATACAGGTTACCTCAGTAAAACAATGGCAATAATCATCCACACATGTAATGGCACCACACCGTATTGCCTCCAAATCTTTTCTTTATTTCAAATGAGAATTACAACAATACAATAGCAGCAATACCTCAATCCCAGCTCTAACTAGCTTGGAAGAGGAGGCTGTGCCTGGATATATACAATTTACAGGCCATCTAGCCCAAGGGGGCACAATTACTCATGGAATTAAGTGAAATCAACTGATGGAGAGTCCATCAATGCCTGATCTGTGTCTAGCTGAGCCAGATCTGAGTCTCACTGAGTGCAACA
>LPNX011086842.1:698583-709352 GCA_001517045.1 Pseudotsuga menziesii | reverse complement strand
CTCAATAGGCCTAAATGCCAAGCCGACCACCCCAACTTTGGAGGTATGGAGTGAAAAACTTAGAAATTATCAGTCGTTTGTTCAACAACCAATAATAACCATGGAAAAAACACCCTGGGCTGATCGGATTGATAAATAAAGTCTAAGACATCAAGTCTTTTACAGACACTATCATGCTAGAACATTTATTACAATTCCCTCATGGGGTATGAACATGTGGTATAGTACAACAAGCACTTCCCAGAAGTACTTCCAAAGGTCTTTTTGAAGTCCAAACAAGTTAGCCCTGTCCGGTTCACCAGGATCACTTGATAAAAGCCACTAAGTACAACTTAGGTGGTAACACAAACCAGATGGAATTAGTACAGAACCAACATCAAACCCACTGACACGTCAATGGCATCTACGTCTAAAACAGTCAATGCACCTCTTCAGTTATCGCCTTTCCCGCGCCCTCCATACAATGAATTGCCAATAATGCCATGGCTAGAGATGCTGTCAGCTATAGCATCATGGATGATTTGTCCCAAAAACCTACCACCATATCCGCTCTTGAGGTACTCAAAATGTTCCCAATGCATGGGAAAGCCCTACTAGCCACCCTTGGGGCCGTAGACCCCTCTGACTCCAATTTGATCACATTCGACACAGAGAATGGAGAACCGTGAATGCCATCAAGCATTGCATTTCAAATCCCAGTGTCTATCCAGGATTTGGTCATGCACCGGTGCATAGTGGATGAGGGGGCATCCACATGCGTTATGTCTACCCTAGTCTGGCAGAAACTTGGATCCCCAATTCTGTAACCATCCTCCACAACTCTACGTACTTATGATGAACACCCCACTAAAGCCCAAGGAATCCTCCCCCATGTCCCATCACATTAGCCGAGAAGACAATTTTGATTGACATAGAGGTTGTCAACGCTCAATTCAACTATAACCTTCTCCTTAGAAGAAGTTATATGTACACCATGAGAGCGGTGGCGTCAACTGTCTTCTGTCTCATGATGTTCCCCCATGAAGGAAAAATCACAATAGTTGATCAACTGACTTATCACAACCTTCAAGGGCTAACAAAACCCGCCAATGTTATCCCTACGATCAACAGCATTGATTTGCAAGGGATGAACACACACGCCAATGTTGTCCCTGCGATCAACACCATGGTTGACATCATACCAGCCTCCCCATTGTTGAATGTGGGCCTTGGGTTGTTTGCCGATACCATCATGATGGATCCTTTCCCCTTAGTGTCACCACCATTGACACCAAATGAGACTACGGACTTGTGCATGATCTCATCCAGCACCGTTGCACCCAAACAACAATTGCAGCGACAGCCCCAACTGCAACCACAACATTGCCCACAGCCGCAACATCAACAGTAGCCGCAAGATCATCCATAGCAGTAGCATTATGCGCAGCCGCAACCACAACCTCATCCCCACATACAACCATCAGGGAGTTATCTGGGCTCCTCTCCAGTCCATACAATTCCCTTCCTCTTTCCCCCACCTGGTGTCATGAGCAAGCAATTAATGGACACCCTTAACCTACCCAACTTTACATTGGGAATTCCTGTGTCGTATCTTGATCCACCAGCTCAACCACCAATGCCCCAGGTAGTCTTAACCCCCGTGAAACCCATTGTGGTCGAGTCACATCCTCCACCCGACCCGCAAAAACAAACCACTGCACCTGCACCCACACTAACCCACCCAAAAAGGGCCAGGGGAAAGAATGTGAAATCTACCATAGAACCTCAACAGATCCTGTGTTGCACCGTCTGCGAAGAACAGGGCCATTTGGCTCAAAACTACACCGAGATTCCCATAATCCGTGCACATTTGGATGCCATGGATACAATGGAAAACCTCACTGTGGTTGAACTTCTAAGCGGGCCAATAGTAAGAAACAAGTCATTGAGAACAAACCATGTTTGCACCCTTTGCAGATTGTATGGACGCTATTCTCACCACTGCCAAGACTTGTCTAAGTTTCGAATGGATTTAGTCGACCTTTGACAACATTCCCTTGAATCGGAGATCACTCTGATTGAAGAAGTTCACCCCCCACCTCCTTCTTCGGACACCATGTCCATTTACATGATTTCTAGTTCTACTGACCCTCTTATCTCCACCACCACCAATGGTCCATTAGACCTATCTCTTCCATTGTTTCTGTAACTGCAGCTCCATCCACAGTCGCAACCTCAACCTCAGTTACCAGGGAAATAGTGGGGTTCATTCCCGATCAACATTTTCCTTTTCCCTTTCCTTTTCCTACCATCCGAGATCGTGAGTAAGACTGTCTTGAAAACTCGCAATCTATAGGATTTCACACTGGGAGATCCTATGTGGTACCTTGAACCGCCTACCATACCTCTGAGGCCCCAAGATGTGTTGACTCATGTCCATCCAATTGAGATGATGTTGCACCTACCTCCAAGTCCATCAAAGACTCCTCCCGTCTCCAAGCCTGCCCCTCTTCCTCCAATAGAGACTGGGGGAAAGGCAACCAAAGCCACAACCAATAACATTTTCATGATATCTAGCACCAGTTTCCCTTTCGCCTCATCGACTGTGGAAGATCCACCTAATCTATCTCAAGACTGCCTTTGGTTTTACCCCATTCCCTTTAAACCACAGTGTGGAATCGGTTCTTCCCATAAAAGACTAGATTTCGTCATCCCCCCTTGCCAATGACCTTCGTCTCGGCAATGGGGCATACCTCTTCATTGACTCAGACGGTCAACTCTTGAAGAAGCCGCACAATGGGCTCCACCTCAAGAGAGTCTATGCCTGATATAACCACTATGAGTCCCTTATAGCGTAGTTTTTTCCCTTTTTGTTTTGTAACATTTTTACCACAAATCAAAGACCCCCATTAAGGGGCAGCACCATTAGCTGCTAATTCAAAGTCACCTGAAACCTGTTCGAGACACCCCTCACACCTCCGGGCCAAAATTTCTATCTCCTTATGAGACCATTGTCTCATGTTTAACAAACAAATTTTGGGACGGCTTCCCGAAAGTTACCTTGATTTATGAGCCATAGCATGGTGATGCAAGTGTCTGTGGACCTGTACTTGCATCACACTTGCCTACCACTACTCATGCAGGTTCTTGGGCCGCCGCCCATAAGGAACACCATTTTTATTTTAAGCATATAGATGTCTACTTCGTCCACTGCACTTTATCTGGATCACCAGACCATCGTCTGGGGAATGGATCATTTCCTTTGCATGCATTTGGCATATAACTGCCTCTGGACTTGCACTCACATCACCAGTAGTCAAGTCTTTCCACCACAATTCACATAGGACTCTCCTAACCTCTATTTGAGAGCCACCTCAGTTTGCATGCCTCTGCTGCACTGACTCGTGTTCCTCTGCCGCGATCTATCCCATGCATCTATTGGTATGTTTGAGTGCCGTCTGATCCATCCATATTGCATGTACAACCCTTTGGACCATTGTCCACCGTCTCAACATGGGGCACCGCCTGTGCTACCATAATCGGTTGACCATACTAGAGTTTCCTTTAAGATCTTTTCTGACTCCTAAAAGAATGAAAATATTTCCGAGTGCAGCTGCTTCCTTTCTCGCTCGTTAAAGTATAGGAAAGGGCATCTACATCGTCTCGTTTATCTCCTTTTGCGGACTATGTAGACCATCAAATCGAAAGGACCACCTTGGCATATTCAAGCCAAGACCATTCCCCTCTGTATACTTGTATACTTTCTCGGGTAGAGGGGCCGCACTTTACGAAAAAACTCACCATGGGTTGTCGTTAAGCTCTTTTCCATCCTTCTCATTAAGAAAAGATCGTCGAGCAAACTTGGTTTCTTTCATGCTCGTAAAAGTATTTGAATGACTGTCCAGTCAGTATAGGTTTAACATTTTCTGGCCTGATTGGACTACCAATGGTAAAGAAGTCTCCCATCCCCTAAAAAAGGATGGGCGAGCTCTCCTGTGCATACTTTTATCCTTTTTCGGGTATAGGATACTACCAACGAAAAATATCCCCCACTGGAGTCTTCTTCGTGCTTTCGGTCTCTTGAAAATTGAAAGCACCATCGAGCATTTACTTTCTCGGGCTCACCAAAAATCCACGAGATCATACCACAACGGTGTCTCTAGACACCACCCCACAGAAAATAGTTTGGCAGCATTCCCACTTTGGGTCGCCTTTGCTCAGAGTACTCTGCAATGGATCCCATCAGTACCAAAAGTATCTACCTCCCCCAAGTATTTCCCATCTGCAGTGACATTCCCGATATTACAGCTCTGATACCATTCCCATGAGTCAGTTTCATTTAATGCCTGGTCTTCCCTTCCATGGTACTCTGAACAAAGAATGTTTGAGTCTACTACACTCCCCCTGCCCCTGTTCAACTCTTTCCCTCCCCCCCCCCCCATTAAGTGGGTCAATCTGTAGATTGTCTCACATCTTTCAGTTATCTCCCTCGTGCTTCTGGTCAAGGAAACATCATTTCCTTGACCAGGGGCAGGTCTCCCTCTATCGACGACAACACACATATTCTAGAGGATAGACCCAAAGGTCCCTATATCTTGGTTTCATTAACCTCATTGATGAGTTCCTTGGATCACTTGAGAGGAGTCCTTAGTGCCTCTTGGGATGGTTGTTTCTCATGTGCTCGACTCCAACTACATCATCGCACCGTTGAGATTCGTACAGGGTATAGGTCTGTGCAGTATTTGGTCAAAGATCCCGGATGTCACCTGACTCTAGCACATTGATGAGTCTATTCGAGGGACCTAAACAGGTTTATGTCCCTTGTGATTTCTAGGTTGCGTTGGAGACAGTGTTAAGAAGCCCCAATAGCGCTTCTATATAGATTTATGATTGATGCAGCATACTTGTACCACAGAGACTCTGACTCTTCATCAGTGAGTCCATGTAGCTATGTACTATCCCAGATCCAACAAGCTATCAGTCATGAAGATATAGCATTTCATGAGAATGCCATGGGTCCAATGTAGTAGTTCCTCAGATCAGTATTATATTCAGCCTTGCATTGAGGAAACCACTATGTATCATCAGTTGTATATGCTCGACTCTTGTATTTTAGATCATAGATCACATTATTCTTTTAACATTGTCACAAGCATGGGGATTCCTGCCTCGTCCATATACATGTCACACATTATGTGTATGTCACCCATTAATGGGAACCATATTAATACAAAAACCAAAAGCCACCATGCCCCAGCCCAAGAAGCACGACCTCTCTGTAGAAAATCCTATGATGTCCATCAACCATACGATGAGCTCCTTCCCTCACACATCAGGGGCAATCTGTTAACCCAAAAAATCCTTCACTCGGCTCTACATGGCCTACACCACCCAAGGACACCCATGCATGACCCTCATTTCACCCCATTGGACCCCTAGACCCTCAAAAAGGCTTAAGAATGAGCAAAAGGGCTTTAAAACCCCTAAAAAGAGCCTAAATAGCTCTCCTAGGGGCTAAAGCCTCCAAAAAGGGACTAAAACCCCTCAAAGGAGCTAAAAACCCCAAAAGGAGCTAAAGATAGGGAGAAAGGGGCTAAAATCCCAAAAAGGGGCTAAAGCCCCAACCAGGGGCATGAAACCCTAAAATTCTCCAAAAAAGCTATAAATAGAGGGGTGGGGGTCACTCTCAAAACACTCCTCCCTTGCATACTGTTATGCTGCCCAAGTGGATGCCTTGAGACCATTTTCATCTCAATCTGCCCACACTCCCTCTCATCCATCTTCCCTTTGACCCGTAGCTCCCCCATTGCCAAGAGAGGTGCTTCTCCAAGCTAGGGCATGGTGGTCCATTTGCGCCAAAAGAAGGTATAATTTTTGTTTTGTTTTGTTTATTTGAGTTTTCCTAACATCTATTTGCTTGGAAATTTATGGCCTAACATGTTCTTGCAGGTATCCATTGTTGTCTACAGGGTCTTGGAGGTCTTTAACACATAACCTTGTGTGCAGAGGGGTTTCATTTTTCTTTGATTTTTGTTCTGTATTTCAGTTCTGTTTATTTTTCTTTGCATCCACCACCAGGAACCTATCGTTTCATCCTATAGACGGAAGGTAGCCATTCCTGGCCTGTAGCAAGGGAGAAATCCCTTCTACACTCCTAATAAAAGCATGTATGAGTTGTCTTTCCATCCCTCATTAGCTTTCCTACTTGACTTAGCCAATTCGTGAGCATGTTGGTGGATTTGGAAACTGCTTTATGCACCTATGGGGGATTTGACTAGATTTAGTAAGCCTACTTTTTGAACTTTTCGAATGGCATCCTTATGCATTTGAATCTCTCATTTAATTATATATTGCAGCAGCCTATTACTTCACAAGGTTTGCTACTGTACACTTATTCAATACAGATTAGGGTTATGCTCCAATTTCAGTCTCCTTTGGTGTTAATTTTGCATGTTTTATTAGCAATTTTGTGAGTGTAATTCTTCTATCTCTTGGGTTCAATTTCCACATGGTATAAGAGCCTTTGTAGATCGATTTCTCTCCTTCCATATTGCTATTGTAGGTTCGACATCTTGACTGGGAGCATATTCTGCTGACTGGAGGGCACAAATTCTGAGCTATGGACCAATCTCAGAAGATCATCTTGACTCCATTCAATTTCTTTGAGTGGAAAGATGATATGGAGATATTGTTGAGAGATAAATGTCTTTATAGGGTGACTATGGCAACTAATGTAGAGCCCAATGCAGCTGCAGAGAAAATCAAATGGCACAACAAGAGGGATGAGGGCTATGGTCTTTTGTGTGTAAGCATTTCAAGAGACCTCCTTTTCCATCTTGATGGATTGACATCACCTAATGAAGTGTGGGAGAAGCTTGTAGAGATTTTTGGTAAGATAGATGAGATGAGAGGACATCAAATTGAGAATGAGCTGATCTCCTTGAGTCCCAGTAGCTTCAAATCCTCGCAACTCTAATTTTCCAAGTTTAAAGCCCTTGTTTTGAAGCTAAAATAGTGTGGGATCGAAAAGAAGCAAGAGCAACTAGTTTTGGCCATACTCTCAAAGCTTGGCCCTGACTATTTAGTGTTTGTTTCAGCCTTCCATTCCACCAAGTTGACAGCTCGAGCCTGGAATATGCCTAAGCTTGCAGAGTTCATGGAATCCCTCACACAGGAACAAGATAAGTTGGTGATGATGGGCAGCATCAAACCTTCCAAATACCAATCTTTGGTTGCTGGAGATTCAGGAGTGGATTCAAAAAGCAAGAAAAAAGATAAAAATCCACTCGAGAAAAAGAGAGACAAGAATAAGTCTCAAGACGAGCCCCAAGATTCCAAGAAGAACTTCCAGAAGAAGAAGAACAAAGGAGAATTGAGAAAGTGTGCATACTGCAGTAAGGGCTATCATTTTGAGAGCTCTTGTATGAAGAAACAAATGGACATGTTGACCTAAATATTGGACAAGAATAACATCTCCCTTCCTGATTGATCAAAGAAGAGGGAAGGAGGATCAAATTTAGATGACAGAGAGCGTACATGCCTTGGTTGCTGGCACATGAAGCTCAGCTAGCTTCATCATAGAGTCTGGAGCTTCTAGACATATGGTTACGACAAAAGAGGCATTCTCCTCTCTTGACATGTCGAAAGGTCCACCAATAGTTTTGAAATATGACTCTCTCACTGATAGTTTGGGGAAAGGAAGGATTGATATTGACCATGGTAAGTTCAATAATTTGTTGTATGTTCCAGGTCTTGCCTCTAATCTCTTGTTAGTGTATCAGATGACTCACACTGGGTATCCAAAGAAGGTCATCTTATCCCCTGATGATGTTGAAATCATAGAGATTTCTAATGGTAAAGTCATAGCAAAAGGTGTTGTTGATCACAATTCGAAGGTATACATGTTTTCCCATTTTCTACCCTACTCAAACCCCTCTGCTCTTTCGATTCATGCTAATGAGGCAAGCAAGCTTTCTGATTTGAGTGAAAAAAATATGGTCATAGGGTTACCAAAGATCAAGTTTTCCAAGGGAGTCTGTTAAGGTTGTACCCTAGGAAAACACCCAGAGCACAAATATGAGAGAGCTAGTCATGAGAGAACCTCTGCACCTCTTGAGTTGATCCATAATGAAATTTCTAGTCCATTTCTTCATATGTCCATGACTCAAGCCAAATATGCACCGAACTTCATAGATTACTTTTCCAGGTATTGTTGGGTTCACTTCCTAAAGCATAAGTCTGAAGTTTTTGACCTCTTCAAAGTCTTTAAAGCCTTGGTTGAAAACTAGTCTAGGAGGAAACTCAAGATCCTCAGATTTGACAATGGTGGTGAGTATGTCAATTTTGAGTTCATTCAGTATTGTAAATATGTAGGTATTCAGATGCAGCATTCGATCCCTTACACACCACAGCAAAATGGTGTTATTGAGAGAAAGAATAGGTCACTGAAGTAGATGGCAACCTGCATGATGGAGGCTAAGACTTTGCTACCAAAGTTTTGGGCTGAGGCTATAAACTGTGAATCCTATATCCTGAATAGGGTGCCTCATAAGTAGCTTGATGGTATGACTCCTTTCGAATCTTGGAGTGGGCACAAGCTAGATGTGACCCATTTCAGGATTTTTGGCTCAAAGGCTTGGGCTAGAATTCCGACTGAAAAGAGAAAGGATTTGCAGCCCCAAAGCCAAGAGTGCCTATTTGTTGGTTATTCTAAAGACCCAAAAGGGTACAAGCTGATCAACTTGAGCACTAACAAATCCTTCATTTAAAGAAGTGTTTAGTTCCAAGAAGAGCCTTTAGTAGCAGTTGAAGGTGGAGAGTCTTCTTCACCACTAGATCCATTGATTGTAAGTGGAGAGAATAATGAGTTTGCTGATTCTGATATGTTTGATAATGATGATTTTATTGCAGATATTGATAGTACGACAAGACCAAAATGGGCAGCAAAGACCATTCATGCATATGGGGAACTAGCTGGAAATCCTAGTGACAGTAGGAGGACTAGATCTCAGTTTAAGAGTGCCCTTTGTGTGAAAGATACTTTATTTGATAAGAAGTGCTATTTGATGGTTAAATCAGATCCACATACATATGAATATGCAGCACATGATACAAGATGGAAAACAACCATGAAAGAAGAATTCAACTTGCTCCAGAAGCCTACAACACTTGGGAATTGGCTGATCTTCCCCCAGGGAGGAAGCTAGTTCAATGTAAGTGGGTTTTCAAGACTAAGTTTGTTGCTGATGGTTCACCTTTGAAATATAAGGCAATATGGTAGCCAAGGTCTAATCACAAGTACATGGTATTGACTACAATGAAATATTTGCACCAGTGGCAAAGATGGAATCCATAAGGCTAGCTTTAGCCATTGTAACTTTGAAGCAGTGGGAGGTACATCACATGGATGTGAAGTATGCTTTCCTAAATGGAGATCTCACTGAAGAGATTTACATGCAGCAACCTGAAGGGTTTGTTTCTAATACTTGTTTAGTGTGTAGGTTAAAGAAATCATTGTATGAGCTCAAGCAAGCCCCCAGGGCTTGGTATGCCAAGATTGATGGCTTTCTACTGTCATTGAGTTTTGTTTGATGCAAGTCTGATCCTAATGTTTATTTGAAGCTGATTCATGGTTCTTTGATGATTATTTTCATGTATGTGGATGACGTTTTGATTATAGGAAGTTCAAAGAAAAATATTGTCTCCTTGAAGGATGCAATGAACCATGCATTTTCTATGATAGATTTGGGATTGCTGAGCCAATTACTGGGTCTTGAAATTGCTCCATCCCAACATGGAATCAAAGTACATTAGTCCAAGTATGCCTTAGATTTGTTGAACAAGTTCAACATTAAATATTGCAAGCCAAGCAAGACTCCCTTCCTTTCAGGAGTTAAGCTTGAAGAAACATGTTCTTTTCCTATGGTAAATAATACATTGTATAGGTAGTTGATTGGGTGTTTGCTTTATCTTACACACACTCGACCTGATATATCCTATGCAGTTAGTGTGGCTTCAAGATACATGGATCAGCCTCATGAGATACACTAGAGAGTAGCCAAAAGAATCCTAAACTTTGTTCAAGGAACAAGAACTCATGGGATCTTCTTCTTCTGTGCATCTTCAGAACAAGTAGCAGACATCTTCACCAAAGTTTTTTGTGAGAAGAAATTTAACAATCTCAAATCACTGCTGAAGATTGCTGATCATGCTATGAATCATGATTGATGACAATATTTCCAATTTTTTTTTCCCTATCCATGTTTAAGGGAGGATTTTCCCACTAGATTTTTGCCTCTTTCCTTGGTTGTATGGACAAGCAGTATGTAAAGGGTGACTAAGCCTTGTTGCTAGGCCGTATAGTTTTCTGATATTTACCCATAAAGTAAGGCTTAAGGGGGGGTGTTAGAATAATCAACCCATAGTTACCTACCTTAGACATTAGTTAAATCATTTTTGTCTTATTACCTAGTCTCCTAGATTCCACTCTATGCTAGTTGCCTTCTACATGTCCTAGAAGTCAAAAAATGAAAAAAAATGAGTCATGGAGCACTTGGGAAACTTCCTTGAAACCCATTTCAGCATGTCTATGTTATTCTAGATCCTCCAAAGTGCATATCTGTTTTTTCTGAAAAGCTGCCTGTTTTATTGAGAATTAAGGCAAAAGGAAAAGCTAGACTAGGTGTAGTTGACTTGTTTTTTTCCCACATCATCCTACCTCCTTTTCCCCTAATAAAAGCATGTATGATTTTTATTTCCATCCCTCATTAGATTTCCTACTTGACTTAGCT